>JALPQD010000159.1:0-88417 GCA_023101885.1 Typhlomys cinereus | reverse complement strand
ACTCTAATATGTAGCTTATTATTTTACAGTACTATGTTTCTTATTTTTTTATTTGGCATATTAGCCAGATTGCTTTGATCTTGTTTAAGTATCAGAAGCTTATTAAAGTTTTTCTTATTTATTATTGTTTTCATTTGTGTTCTTTGTCAATATTTCTTAGAACTTAAACATTAAAAAAAAACAGTAAATTTTCTTAAAGAGGTATTATTAAAGAGAAGAAATCTTCATGGTTTTCATGAACTAAATTATTGCATTTTAGGTCATTGGCAGAAGTATGGACTGAGGAATAAACATAGTTGAACCACTATATATGCTTTTGAAAGGTCCCCTGTAAAAATATTAGCTTTTGGAAGTAGAGTCATTGAATTTAATAGTAAGATAGACAAAGATTTCTAAGAAAAAACAAATGCATTAAGCATCATAGCAAACATTGATAAATCTTGACACCACTAACATCAAGAGCTTGCTTTCACTTTTTGTTATATTTATTTATTTATTTTTCCCCAATCATACAAGCTTAATAGGTACCCTGGTCCCCTCCCTCCCCCCACCCTTCCCCAGTGCTCTTTGTACCCTCCCCCCTTTTCCCCTCCTTATATCCCCTCCCTCCCTTTCTCCCAAGTCTCCCCCTTCCCCGCTCCCATTTCCTGTTACATCCTTTTGTGTGAATGCCAGACTTTCTTCTGAATCCTCCACTCAGTGTAAGGACTCAGTGGCATTGCCCAGAGCCCTTTCTTGGGCTCCCCTTTAGTATGGGAACACATTATGACTGTTAATCATTCCTGTAAGGATCTTAGTGTCGGTGATCCATGCTAGACTTTTTGGGGTCGTTGACATGTCAGTCATTGCGCAGGTCAGGCAAAGTGTGGTTATGGCTACTGTGGCCCTAACTTGTGTTGAGTATCTGCATATCGTTGGTCCTCCCCATCTTTAAGCTCTACAATCTTGCAACCCCTTCTTTTGCAAGTTTCCTGACCTTTAGGATGGGGAGAGATTTGACTGGTCTTGTTCCAGGTGATTAATGTAAGGTCTCTGTGTTCTGAATTATGGTTTATTGTTGTTTTCAGCTTTGAAGAGCTTGTTTTCATTAAGAAACACATTTAAGTAAGTTGAAAGGCATTCTAAAGTATTGGAGAATAAATGCATAAAATATATATTAAAATTTAGAATATATAAAGTATTGATGTAAATTAGGAAGGAAGACAAATAGCACAATGAAAGGCTAATAGTATTGAACAGTCATTCTAGGCACCTGAATATACAAATGGTCAACAAGTACATGAAAGTATATAAATATTATTGCTCATTATCAAAAAAATTAAAACCATCATTAAATCTTGCTAATAGTCACTTGAATGGTTAAAATAAAGTAGCAATGGTTGTTGGTAAGAACCTTGAATAAATAGAACTGCCATATGTTTCTGATGCTATGCAAAGTGGTAGTGGCACTTTAGAAATTAGTTTGGCAATAAACATACATCTACCTTGTGACCCAGCAATCGTATTCTGAGTATATGACCACTAGCAATGATTTTATGGTTTTATGATCCCCAAAGACAATTAAGCATATTATTCATGGCAGCTCTATTCGTAATAGTCATACACTGGAAAGATGCCAAACATGTATCAACCATGAAATGTATAAGTATTCTTATGATATAGTGACATATTACATAAAAATAATGACTTACGTTACATACTATAACATAAATGACACAAAGTGTGATACAGAAGGACAGCAAAAATATTTTACAAGGGCTATACATAGAAATATTAGTTTATGGTGATAAGAGGTATGAAACTAATATATAGTATTGAAGAAAGAATGAATTTTACTTTTAACAGAGATGGAAGAGACAGTATTGAATGAGAAGGTATATGAGGGAACCTTTCTGGATTATACAGATATTCTTTCTGTTGTCTTAACTGAGTGTAAGAGATATAGAGTTATGAAAAAATTTGTCAAGTCACATTTAGATCTG
This sequence comes from Typhlomys cinereus, assembly GCA_023101885.1. NCBI lineage: Eukaryota > Metazoa > Chordata > Mammalia > Rodentia > Platacanthomyidae > Typhlomys > Typhlomys cinereus. The sequence goes on along the minus strand of JALPQD010000159.1, from coordinate 86,435 downwards.
TTTTTGTTTATTGACTATTGTATATCTCATGAAAATCTAAGCTCAAAACTCAATCCATTCATAATTTAATTACATCAGAGTATAACTTGTATTTATTAAAGACTTTTTCAGTCTTATTCAAAAAGTGAATGAATAAATAAATAGAAGTTAAAGCAATTTGAAGGTTAAAACAATGGGAGAAACCCAGAAAGTAAGAATAGGGATTCGGGGAGACAGTGTTTGAACTATTACTGCAGAGTTTATGTTGCATCAGAACTCTAAAACCAATACCTGGGGTATGGTAAGGGTATTAAAGAACTGGTAATTAGGTAAGACGATTTGAAGACCCTAGGTGAAAGATTGAGTCTCCCAATGGAGCCATGTTATTGGAGCGATACTCCACACAAAATTAATTAAGGCCGGAGTAAAAGTCATAATAGGACTTTGCCTGACCTGCACAATTCCAACATGTCATTGACCCCCCCCAAAGGCTTTAGCATGGATCACAGGCACTAGGATCCTTAGGGGCAAGGATTCAGATGATATTAACAGCCACACATAATGTCTTTATATAAAGAAGGAGGGACACACAAAAAAGAGCTATAGGCATTGCTTTTATGAGACCTTACACATCATCAAAGAGGAGGAGGACCAGAGGGAGGAAGTTTGTAGAATGCACAGTAAAGGATGCTCCAGGAATGGTGTGGAGGGGGGAGGGGGCTCTGGAGAGAGGGAGAAAGGGAGGGAGGAGGGGGGGAAAAGTAAGAGAGTAAGGAGAGACAAAGGGGGGGTTCGGAGAATGAGTGGAGCAAAGGGATCCAGAGAAAGGTGAAGGGAGGAGGGAATGGGGGGGGGGGGAGGGAGGGAGGAGGAGAAGGATATGGAAGAAGAATGGAGGGAGGAGAAGGAAGGAATGGAGAGTATTTATCAAGTTTTTATTAGTGGAAAAAAAATTAATTAAAAAGAAATGAATTGAGGGTTTTGATGGTTGATGAGCTGATTGCTTTATGTTGAGGAAAAATTAGATAATTTTTATGAAAAAAGGCTCGGGTAATAGTAACATTGATGATTCTTCCATTTTTGGTTTTTGAAGAGTCTTTGAGTCTGTCCTCAGACTTACGTAGTGGAGAACTTGAACTTCTGATCTTTTTGCCTTCAACTTCTGAGTGCTAAGATTCCAGGGACTAACTATCACATCCAGTTTGACCATTGAATTTTTTTTAAAAAAAAAAAATATAGATTTTTCACTGTATTTAATTAATAGTCATGTTCTTTGGTTTTGTGTCTTTGGGCCCTGGCAGAGCCCTTCTTGAAAAGTAAAAAATTTACTGGATATTGGATTTAGAGGAAGGCGGACACATCCCACTATCATGCTCCACACATACTTGTACCTGTAACTTCTAATAAAATCAAGAAAAAACTCCACTGGACACGAAAGAAAGAAAGAAAGAAAGAAAGAAGAAAGAAAAAAGAAAGAAAAGAAGAAAGAAAGAAAAGAAAGAAAGAAAGAAAGAAAGAAAGAAAGAGAAAGAAAAGAAAGAAAGAAAGAAAGAAAGAAAGAAAGGAAAAGAAAGAAAGAAGGACGGAAGGAGGAGGAAGGAAGGAAGGAAAGGAGGAAGGAAGGAAGGAAGGAAGGAAGGAAGGAAGAAAAGAAAGTTCTGTGAAGGAACACACATGGAAATGAAGTCAATTTTACTTCTGTAAAACATACATATACATGGCAAAAAAAAAAAAAAAAAAAAAAAGAATCAGACCAGCTAATTCTCTCCCATTCCTAAAGCTCAGGGAACCTTGGGGAAGAGGGATTGGTAAAATTGTAAGAGCCTAAAGATGGGGAGGACCAACGATATGCAAGATACTCCAAATAAGTCAGGGCTGAATCAACCAGGATATAGCCACCATGTGATTGGACTACACCTGACCTGCATAATGGCTGACTTGTCAACAACCTCTCCCCAAAGTCTAGCGGGAATCACAGAAGAGAAGGCTTCAGGCAGTAGAATCCTTAGAGGCATGAGATTAAACAGTCATAATAGAGTTCCCATACTATTAAGCAACCCAAGAAGAGGCCCCAAGCTATGCCACTGAGTCCTGAACCCTCACTAGTGTAGATGACTCAGAGGGAAATTCAGTGCCCACATAAAACAGATGCGCTGGAGGATGGGAGTGAGAAAGCAGGAAGCACCAAGACAGAAGGAGGGAAGGAAAAGGGGTGAAAGGGAGGAGAGAAGGGAAGTGGGAGAGAGTGAAATGGGGGACAAGAGAGGGAAGGGAAGGGGAAAGAGAAGAAGGGGGTACCTATTGAGCTTCTATAATTAGGCAAAAAATGTAATAGACAATGTTGAAAAAGAAAATAAGTAATAAAGATAAAAGGTTTTGAAAATCAGAGAGAAAACGTTTTATTATAAATAGATGAACAAAGGTAAAGTCACAGCAAATTTCTCAGAAATTATGTGCAATTGGGTACTTTCTTAAAAGTTATTTTATATAAATCTCTTCAACCTATAGCTATGTGCCTAGTAAAAATACCTTTTTAAACTGAAAATGAAATAATACTGGAAAAAAAATCAACAAACCATAATCCAGAACATCAGAGACTCTATATCAACTACCTGGAACTAGGTCAGCCTAATCTCTCCCCATCCTGAAGCTCAGGGGAATTTGCGGAAGAGGGGGCGGAAAGACTGTAAGAGCACAAGGATGGGAAGAGCAATGATATGCAAGATACTCCACACAAGTTAGGGACGAAGCAATCATAATTGGACTTTGCATGCCCTAAGCAAGGTCCAACACACTATTGACCCCTCAAATTCTAGCATTTGTTAAAGGCACTAAGATCCTTGGAGGCAAGGGATTGACAGCCACAGTAGTGTTCCTATGCTTAAGGAGAACACAGGAAGGGTTCAGGAAAATGCCGCTGGGTCCTTGTATGTCATCGGAGAGGAGGACCCAAAGGAGAGTCTGGCATGCACATTAAAGGATGTTCCGGAGATGGGAGCAGGAGGCACTAGGAGATGGGGAGGGAAGGGGGAGGGGAGGGGGGCACAGGGTGGTGAGAGTTTGGAGAGAGGGAGGGGACCGGTGTACCTGTTAAAGTTGTATGAGTAGAAATAAAAAAAAGAAATAATACTTTCTTTAGAAAAATCAAAGAAGCTAATCAGATGCATATTGGGAATACAAAAATTATTGAAGAATTTCTCTGTGCAAAAGAAAAATTGCATCAATGGGGCTAACGTTCTAGACAAAGAAACAAGAAAAATTAATGGTGCTAAGTAAATGAAAACATAAAACCTTATCATATTTTTATTTCTTTTTGAAATTAATTTGAATAAAATTAAAATAATACAGTGTGGGATACAATTCACAGTGCTTTTAGATACAGAATATTTGACAACAGTGTCACTGCAAGGAGGATTCCTATTTTATGTCAAGTGAAATAATAATGTATGAAGGTATATTATAATATAGCAAAACATATTTCCTAAAATAATGAAAATAATATGAAATTTAGCTTGTAGGCTATAAAAGTTTCAACTGAAGCTATGCAAAAGTTTAGTTCAAAAGAAGGCAGTAGAGGAATAGATGCTTCCTTCCCTTTATCTTTTATTTTCCTCTGTTGAATAGCTCTCATAGTGTCAGAACGTGCAATGCCCATTGTTGGGCAAGAATTGTCAAGTCTTTCTAAGCTATAAATTCTAAATGCAGCACTACTAAGCCGGCAAGAAAAGCATATTCACTTATGCAACAATGGTTAGACTGTTTGGGAGTAAGCAACTTGTTTCTGGCTGGATTCTATCTCCACTCCATTAGAAAGAATGGACATCTACTAATGTGAACCAAGTCCAAACTTTATGATTGGGAAGTCATAGGCCTTAGCCAAAAAGTTCCTGCTGTCATGTTGCTTAATTGAAATGATGTGCCAATCAAACTGCCTTATAAATAACTGTGTTTGTGCCCACAGATCAGATCTGCTCTTAGTTTTGGTCAGAGAAACTTCTTTCTAAAGAAGATAGTTGCAACTGTAGAGATCCATAATTGGTCGAAGTGCTGAGGATAAGTGATTATTGAATGAATGCTCAGCAATAAATGAGTCATTTGTATCACCCCACCGTCTACAGTTTAAGAAACATTATGAAACATGGAAAGAGTATAAAAGCCAGACAAGTGCTCAGAATTGCGTGGAATGCTGGCTTCTTGATATTACATACCTATAGTAACTGTGATTATTACCTACACAAGATCTGCAAAAGATTTATTTCACCTCCATCCTGTTAAGGAAAATGGACAGCCTTATGTGACTTTTACTCTCCCTGAGAATTTTTAGTCAGTAAATGATTGTGAGGAAGAGATATTTGTTCATTGGTACTGTCACTTCTAAGTGACTCATAGTCCTAGAAGCAAACCCTCAACTGTGATCCTGTAAACCACCTTGATAAATTTAACTGGGTCATGAAAAAAGATGTGAAACTATGAGGGAAACTGATTGAGAGGAGGAAGGGAGTCAATAGTGATAGAGGAGAGAACAATGAGGGGATCTAGGGGTGAATGTGATTGAAAACATTAAGTAGGAACATTATGTAGGAAAGTGTCATAATCAAATATATTGCATATTATTGAAATATTCTAATAAAATATTACAATAAAATTCAAAGCAAAAATAGGAATTAGAAAGGGGAAAATATATGTGCATATGTATAAAATGTCATGTATATATCATATGTATGATATATTTATATCCCACTTAACACTGACACAAAAATAAAACTTTGATATTGATTTCAGACAAGCAACTTTCAGTTGATATATTATCAGGGATAAAAGTGTCATTTCATAATAAAAATGTGGTCAATTCAATTTCTAGGTTCCTAATAGAGAAAGAACTTGAAGTTATCACTATTGATAAACATCTAGATAAGATAAATTTTGTTTTTGTATCTATCAGGCAATTGATATCACAAAATCTAGGGAAACAGCTAGTTACACAAAATTAAAACTTGCAAGTGTTTCTAGAGCAAGTAAAAGCTCTGAATGTTTACAAAATTATTACTCAGTTTCTAGAGATAGAACATAAGCTATCTTTGTTTCTTTTTTCATTTTTATTCTTTCAGTGCTTAATACATGAGTAAACTGAACTTATAATATTTCACACCTTATTTTAAGGATTAAAAAATCTCTTTGGGGGGCCAGAACTGCAGGAGCACCCAAACTTACAAGTGTTTTATTTTCGAAAGTAAAGAGGCTACTAAATATGTTGTGAACTGAGAAAAAAAATCATTCAAGATTCCGAGAAAATGAAATGTTTGAAATACAAAGCCAGACTGCCTCCAAGGAAAGATACAGTTCCCTTGCATTACTTGATCTAAGGGAAGAACAAAGGAAAACTGAACCTAGAATATCTTCCTATGAACAAAAGAAAAACTCAAAAATACTTAGCAAAAATAAGTATGTGTGTGCATGTGTGCATGTTTGTGTGAGGATCTGTGTATGTGTTTTTCATGTGCAAGTGTGCCTATGTGTGTTGTGTATATGTGTTTGTGTGTGTATGTGTGCGTGTGTGTATGTGTATGTGTTTGTGTGTGTATGTGGGGGGGTCTGTGTATGTGTCTTTTACGTGCAAGTGTGCCTATGTGTGTATTTGTGTGTTTGTGTGTGTGTTTGTGTGTGTTTGTGTGTGATATGCGTATGTGTGTGTGTGGCCATATAGAATCTTGATTTCAGTGCTGGATGTTGTCCTTTGTAGTTCTCCAGGGTCTTTCATAGAACCTGGAACTTAATAATTTGACAAGAATAACTGTCCATCATGCCCCAGGGAGCCTCTTGTTTTCTGTTTCCCCAATTCTGTGATTACAGATCTGTGCCACCATACTCTGCTTTTGATTTTATTTTTTTTAATGAATGTTTTACATCATACTGCAGTCCTCTTCCTTGCGCAGCAAACACATTATTGATTTAGCTCTCTCCACAGTCTCAAATAATGAGTTGGAGCAGATTCCTCACAAACCTAGACAAAAAGAAATGAGTGAAATAAATTAGTATAATATAGGAAAAAGATAACATAATTAGACATTATTATCCTTCCAATTTTAAGAAATGGGTGCAACTGGTGATTATATCATATGGATAAATTCAAATTCAATAAGATAAAGGCTACATGTTTTTCTCATGTATAAATCCTAATTTTTATAGATATAGAAACAAAAATTGAACAGGGGTCCGATGGAGACTAATGGGTTTTGAAGGATGAGGAAAAGAGGGCAGGAGTATGAGGGAAGCAAGGCCAACACATTTAACAAACTTGCATGAAAGTGTCCTTTTGAAACCTGGTACTATTTAGAGTAATATACACCTATAAATATTTACTTAAAAATCATCAAGATGATAAAGCATTTTAAAATGTGTGTTTTACTTTACTCATTCTATTACTGAAATGAATATATAACTCAAGGAGCTTAGAGGAATAAGGGATTTTTATTTAAGCTCATGGTTTTGGGTTAGAGTTCTTCATGATAGAAAAGTTACCAGAAGGAGCTGAGGGACCTAGTCACATGGTAATCCAGAGTCATAGGGAGAGACATGGATTGCTGATGCATCCCACCATCTTTATCCAATCACATCTTTTGCCTAGAAAATGGTATTACTCACAACTGAAATATATTTCTATGTCAATTAAAGCAAATAAGACAATCTGCCATAGGCTTGTCCAGATGCCCTTCCTTAACTAAGTAATTCCTCCTAGGTATGCCAACTCCCAAGTGTCCAATCCATAGGTGAGACTAACACTCACAATAGATGAAACCAAATTTGTTAAAGTTAAGAGAAGTAGGCCAAGTTTAACAGCTTTTTGTCTCTGGCCAGGGGGTGACATACAGTGCCCAGCAGAATGGAGTGAAGGGAATTGCAGGAGCAGAAAAACTGCAAAAGAAAATCAACAAACCACAATCCAGAACTTCAGAGACTCTATATCAATCACATAGAACTAGGACAGCCTAATCTCTCCCCATCCTGGAGCTCAGGGACATTTGCGGAAGAGGGGGCGGTAAGATTGTAAGAGCAAAAGGATGGGAGGAGCAACGATTTGCAAGATTCTCAACAATAGTTGGGGCCAAAGCAATCATAATGGAACTTTGCATGCCCTGCGCAATGTCCAGCGCACTGTTGCCCTCATAAAGTCTAGCATCTGTTAAGGGCACCGAGACCCCTGGAGGCAAGGGATTGACAGCCATAGTAGTAATCTTATGATTAAGGGGAACAAGAGAAAGGGCTTATGGAAATGCCACTGGGTCCTTATATGTCATCGGAGAGGAGGACCCAGTGGAGAGTTAGGCGTACACAATAAAGGACTCTCTGGGAATTGGGGGGGAGACACTGGGGGAAGGGGAGGGGGGAGGGAGGGAACTGGTAAAAAATTTTAAAATGTATAATTAAATTTTTAATAAAAAAAAAAAAATAAAGTAACAGGGAAAAAAAAAAAAAAAAAAAAAAAAAAAAGAGAAGTAGGCCAATTCATCATTGCAACTGGAGATTTCAAAGATGACAATAATTGATAAAATTAAAGATGTATGAAGAAAACCTAATGCTTAAACATTAATCACATATACCTAATTGATAGTTTAGAATACTTTACCCAATGACAGAAACAAACACACCCTGAGAATAATGAAAAAATTTTCCAAGGAGCACCTCTGAGTTCTCACACAAAAGGCTTCCTTTTACAATAGACATTACTTAATATAGAAATTAACAATTGTAGAGAGCAAGAAAATGTAGATTTCTGGGACATAAATAGGACATCTAAATCACAGCTAATCCAGAATTTCAAGCACCATCATGAAAGAGGAGACAGTAAGAGTGTAAAAACTAGAGCATTGGGTGATATACTGCCATATAGTGTCTTCTGTATATGACAGTTCTGTTGAACCCATGAACTCACTGTAACTGTGTTTACTTCCACAAGCCCTGCTTGAGGTTTGGCTTGTTAACATTTAGCCATGGAAAGGGCAAATATTGCATAAAACATTGTGTCTGTCTTACAGATTGTTAAAGAGTAATACTGACTGTGGGAAGGAGAGTTACTTTCCCCAGTGGTATACCCACTGATATATTGCCCTGGCTCTAGCAAGGACCCAAGAACACACCAATACAGAGAATACACATGAAAACCAGTGGATTACATACATTTACAAAAAAAGACATGAATGTAGGTGAGAGACTGGGTAGGAAAAACACTATCAATCAGAGAATGAGTGTGTATGGGGTCAGGTAATATGGTGTGAAAAGGACAAATTTACTGTTTGAAAGTTTCAAAGAATAAAATGTTAAAAAATTTAAAAGAATGTTGATATAATTAACCGTATAAGAAAAAAAGTCAAGGGACAATCCTTAAGGACTGTCAGTAGTTCACTTGCACACAAAGTCACATAAGTAGGAAGCAGAGTGGCCAGGAAGAACACGATTTTCAAATGAAGAAAGAAGAGGATGGGATCAGGTAATTTGGGATGAAAAGGCTTAAATTCATTTTGTTCATCTATGAAACTATTATAGGATAAAAATAAACAGAAATATAAAGGAAAATAAAGAATAGGAGAATGAGCAGTTGTCATATTTTTAGAAACACGACCACTTGAATTTGACAGAAAACTTGCTCTTGGCTGGTTTCTATCTTTTTTTAATAGAGCTTCAATATGCTAATAATTTCATTAGGAACCTGGAATTGTGCTACAGTGTGAAGTTGCAATAAGTACATCCTTGGAAACAGAACTTTCATCCTTAAATCTCAACTCCATGCAGCTTGGTAATGAAGGGAATGATTCAGGAACATACGAAGAGGGAGCAAAAACGTGCATGCAATTACTAGAGCTAGAGCAAAAGGGAACAGTTTGATTACCAAGTACACAGGTCAGGTCACAGAGTCCCAACACAAGTAATATTGAAAAATTCCCTTTCAAGAATACAGAGGTAGCCAGAAGGTAATCCTCAGAAATAAGAATCCCATGGCACCATTTCCTGCTATTCTGTTAAGTTTAGACTTAAGTAGGTGTAATTAGAAGAAAATTTGTATATTTTTGTCCTTCTACAAACTATGTATAATAATGTTCATAAGAATGTCTACACACCCCTTGCTTGGAGTCTCCTCATCTTTATTCCATCAATATATGAAGAAGCTATATTCAAGCAACTTATTTTAGGAGAAACTTGCATTCCACCCTGAGAAACACATTATGTACTGGAAAAAATATAACTGCTCTTTGAGTTCTGAGGCTATCAGATATTAAAACCACAAAACAGTAAGACAAAAAAATAAGATTTTGAAGGAAATGATTTTAAGATAAATCTGACTTTTAGATATTTAGACTTAGAGTATATAAAGTAAGCAGCTATTCCCCAAAAAATGAAAACACATACACACACACATACACACACACACACACACACACACACACACACACACACACAAATCTATGACCTTTTGACTGAAGGCAAGACACTGGATAGAAAAATTTACCTTTTGGTGAGATTCCTCATGGCAATAATAAGAGATTAAATTATATTTTCCACTAAAATATATGCACATTTACTCCTATCTGATGCAGGAAAAATATGCTTCCTCCACAATGGATCACAAACATTCTGTTTAGAACTTGCACATTGGACTATTGTCTGCCAGAGATGACATCTACAATTACCTTAAAATTGTGAATTTAGATAAATCAGGTTATAGCATTGGAGATTTGGAAATAAAATGAGTTAAGCAAAGATAAAAGTAAGCACTCTTTAAACTCATTGTGTGAGGTTTGCTGCTAATAGTTTTCTGTTAATTAAACTCTTCTTGCTGTGTTTGGCTATTTAAATTATACAGAATATGATGTTCTGAATAATGTAGAATTTTCCTAACTAATTTTCTTCTTTCATTCAACATTTCTGTACTGCTAACACAGTGAAATACCAGAAAAAAAATTTCTTTTGCTGCTTTCTTAGCAATGTAAAAGATGAAATGCATGCAGACAGAAACAGAAAATGAATGGCAGAGAAAGTCACTGTGAAGACATCCAGCAACATATCATGTTTTAGAAACCAAAAATTTTCTTGAAAAGATTTGAGTGTTACTTTAAACCTGGAATCCTCATCCTAAGACGCCATTCACCTCTGAGCAGGAGGTTACACATAAAGTCAACAGAAGAGGGAACTCACTGCCTCCTTCAGCTGAAGAGACAATAACCACTTAGCTTACATTGGAGGGTCCTTCTTTACACTTCAGGGACCAAACTAATGACCTAGCAAGCATAAGAATGGCTAAGTGGGAAAAAGGTGCAATCAAGGTGATACAAATCTAGTAATTAAGGAAGGAAAAGGGAGACCTTATACCCACAGAGGGATGCTGAAGAAGTCACATTCTCCTGCTGATTTGAGATATTTTGAGGGCAAAATTAACTAAGCTTGAGGTCAAGGATACTGGAAGACAGAGTGTGAAAAATCTTTTGCTACTTGTAAGCATAACATCTGGGCTTTCTTTTATGATTTTACCTCTCTTTATTTTATTTCTCCTTTCTGTGTCTTATCATTTCTTCCTAACGTTTTTCCTTTATATAGCCTCCACTCTTCAGGAGTCCATCTATTTTTTTGATCTTTAGCACTAGAGCAGTTTAGTACTTTAGAGAATAATCAAATTAAAGTTACCACTGATCCTTCTCTGGCATTTCAAATTATCCTCTAGAGACAACTAAGATATATGACTAAATGCATCTTGAAAAAATATTGAAGAAGTGTTCACCGAGTCCTCTACAAATTCTTGGTTCCCTGAGCCTGTCCTCCCCCCACCCCCATTGATCGATTGTGAAATGGGAACACAGTGTTCCACATTTCTGACACTCTGCCCTTACTAGAGACCAGATGTCACTTGATAGTCTGAGATTCCCAAATCAGTATTACTTAGTTGTTCTAGTCCTGCTTCCAACACTATTTCCTTGAGGATAACCTTGGCCATATTGCCTTTCCCTGGACCTCAATTTTCTTCTTTAAATTAAGAGCTAACAGGGAAAGAAAGTTAAGTTTCAAATTCCATGGAAATTAACTCTAATTGGAAGTGGTTTTGTGAGATGGCGTGTTCAGAAAACTCTAGAAATATTAGTTCATCCTGGTTCCATAATGACAGTGGACTTGGTCATAATTGCACTATGCAAGGGATTGAGAGCACTGAATTTGGGCTCAAAACTTTCTGAATTCCATTGCCAACTTCATAACTATCAACTTGTTAATATATTTCAGGCTTATTTTCTTCACCTCTCAAAAAAAATACAAACTGTAGTAGTTACTAATCTCCTTGTAATGACACACATGCTTGACTAAAGTTAGTTACAGAAGGATTAATTTTGGCTTATAGTTTCCAGGTCTATGATCCATCATGGTGTGACAGCAGGAAGAAAATGTGTGTTCATATTACACCCAGAGTGAAGAAACAATGATAAGTGCTTGCATACAGCTGGCCTTCTCAATTTAATATTGTCTAGGACACCAAGACAATGAAATGATACTGTCCACTTTTAGATGTGTCTTCACATTTCATTTTACTTAATCTTTATAACCCTCATGGATTGCCACAGAGACTTGTTTCCATGGTGATTCAAAATTCCTTCAAGTTGACAATCAAGATTGACCATCGCACCTACTTTATAGAGCTCCTGTAATGAATGCAATAATTAATGCAAATAAAGTTCATAAAGAAGTCACTTTGTAGCAAAATATATTTGTAAAGTATGATATAGTGCATGTAGCAATTTTCTTCCTTAGAACCCCATAGAAATAACCAGCAAATTATATCTCTTGACAAAAATCTTGGAAGTGATGCCTTGCTAGTGCTGTCCATAGCCAGGATGCTTTTCCAGGATGCTTCCCAGGTCTTGAGTTGTATTTTTGTTAATACCAAACAAACACAGTTTATATGATTCAGAAAAATTGATGAGAATAGCAGTAAAAATCAGGGTGATGTACACATCTTTCCTAGCTTGACTTTGTCAATGCAGTTAACTAGCCAACATACGCATTTCTTTTTACTAGCTGTGGTAACTCACCATACAGAAAACAATTTTGCTGAACTACGAGACTATTTTTCCTTCAGAATGATTTCTGACAGGCTTCTTAAAAGCTGTCTAATGAGTTTATTTGTTGTTTGTTTCAGCAAAGTTACCACCGAAGTAGGAGAATGGGATTCAGAGTGAGGTGCAGGAGAATCTCATGGAGACCCTCTGAAATTGGCCTTTGAAGAAATCTTGTTGGCAAAGAGAAAATCTGGAACAAAGCTCCAGAACTGTATGGAGCCACTGGCACAGATAAGAGACACTCTAGATCATTGCAAAGTGACAGGAGGTCCCTTATAATTCTATAACACAGTCCTTGATGGAGATTTAAGGCACTAAATGAAACATGGGGTGCATGAAGGTGCATATACAACTAAATGTAATAGATAGTACATGTGTGATCAAGCCTATGCTAGGGCAATGTGTAACAAAAGCCCACAAGATATCACAAAAAAGTTCCATCCTTTGTACAGTAGATGACATTTGAACTACTAAACTTTCCCCTTGGATCTGTTCTGTCCATCGAAGTAGATCATTTTTTAATAAACTGTCCCAACATCTACTGGTACCATATATCTCTTTCCAATTCCCTTTTCTAGGGAAACAATAACCTGAAATGCCTCCACAGGTACCCACTGAATACTGATATCACTCAATAACACCACTGCCATTCAAGTCTCTAATACTTCATCTTTTGTAGATTATAGGAAAACCAATGAACAAGATTTTTTTGAACGACTGTGTTTGATATTGTCATAGCTATTGGAGACACAGACTCATGTAATAATGGCTCACAGAGGTAACAAAAAAGCAGAGAATCAGGAAATAAATAGATAAGCATTTTTTAAATTTTTTCCTGCCTCATTCTATGTAATTAACATATTGGTAATTTAATCTTTATGACTGATATTAGAAACTGGCTTATAATGATTTCTCCTATTTTTGATGAACACAGAGAGAACCATTCTCCTGAGCTTCCTTGCAATAAGTTGAGACCTTGCAGTCAAGTTTATCCAATGAGACCTTGGCAAAAACAATCTACATCTTTTCTCCAATGTGCTTAAAAGTAGGTGGAAATCTCAATGCTTTTCCCTGCCATGATTTTGGTAGTCAGTAAGCTCCCAGTTGAAATAGAGACATCGTAAGATAATTGGCCATTTAGTGAGCTGTGAACCTATGATACCACATGCCAATACTATCACAGTGTCTATTTATGTTGGATATAGAAAATGAACTTTGTTCTTTTTGTTCCTTCAAGATATTTTTCTTTCAACAGATTGCACATTAAGAGATTCTTTCTATTAACATTTTATTTATATATGTGTGATTTGTGTGCATGTGTGTGTGTGTGTATGTGTGTGTGTGTGTGTGTGTGTGTGTGTGTGTGTGTCTGTCTGTCTGTCTGTCTGTCTGTCAGTCTTTCTGTGTGTCTGTAGGTATCAGAAATTACTACATGTGCTCATAGAGGCATAAGGATCATTTGGGGTATCATCTTGGCTTTGTACTAGAATTTTCTGGGCTCAACTTTCCAGGGCTGGAAGAACAGGCTGCTACCATTTTCACGTTTTTATGTGATCCACATCCTTCTTGGAATACAGAGGCTTAGCCTTTGAGCCATCTCTCCAGCCCATATTAAGACATCCTTAAGACATTCTTACAGAGGTTGCAAAAATATGATACTCCTATCTTTGCAGATTACTCTCTTTTTTTCCTTAATCCTAATTTTGCCCTTTTGTGATTGTAATTTTGTGTGTGTTATGCATGTGTGTGTGTACCTTGTGTTTTCTCTGGAAGCACTCTAACACTGAGCTGTTAAACTCCAAATCCTAAGTAACATTTAAAATATCATTTATGTAGGATGAAAAACATTAAGAAATTGTCATTTCCATTGTGAATGTCTTTTTCAATTTCCATTTTATGACAATACTTACATAAAAAAGCATAGCTCACCTGTTAGCACTAATAAAGTATGTGAATTATTTGCTTTTAATAATAAAGTTCACATATTTTTCTTATGATAACTAAAATCAGTTCTTCTGAAACATTTCAAAGAAAGCACACAAGTTTACTCAGGTTTTGTTTTGCTTGATTATATTCTGGTATATACACCCAGGCTGGTCTTGAACTTTTGATTTTTCAGCAGTAGATGAATTCCCACCATTAGCAAAAGAATTCATTTTACCTTTCTAATTAGAAAATTTTTGATTATTCAGAGTCTTCTTCAAAAAGAGTTATAAGTATGAAATAATTTATTAATGTAAGATAAACTTATAATCTAGCTTTTCTCTGTCTTAAGTAATGTTTTGGGTACTTCCTCTTCATCTTAATTGTGCATATTGTTAGAACTGCACACTATTCAAGTTCCCTAACTCCCTGGTTCTTGAGTATTCCTGACTTCTTATTTCCTGGTAGAGATCATAGACTGGACACTTTGAGGAATTAAGTGGAATTGCAGCTTATCATCTGATAAACTGCATCTTGAAAATACACAACCAATGGAGTGATGAATACAAGGTATATCAATTTATGAGAACCAAGTCTAAATACAATAACAGTAGTTGAGCGACATAAAATTTCACACAAATTGGTAAACAGAACAAATCATAATTTGTTTTGTTTCTCTTTTCAGGGAACTAGCTATTTCCATTTATTTTACCTCCATTGCAAAATATTTGTCTACCTTGTAAATGTTGCAGATATTGAAAATATACTATTGATGAAAACAAATGAGACAGTTGGCATATATTAGTACTTTTAAAAAAATAACTCTCTCGGGCTGGAGAGGTGGCTCAGGGGTTAAGCCTCCGCCTTGCAGGCGGAAGGTCCTGAGTTCGGATCCCAGATCCCACGTATAGACGCCAGGCGGAAGCGGGGGCGGCCTGCGCTTCTGGTCCTGGTAGGGCGGAGCCTGTGAATCCCGAGGCAGAAGGAGGTGGAGGTGTCCATGGTGGTTCGCGAATTCGTCCGTGGTTCTACACATACACAGACACACACACACACGCACGCACATACACACGCATATGCACACAGTTGAATTAATAATAATAATAAAAAAATTAAAAAAATAACTCTCTCCTTAATTAAATGTGAGGCATTCCCAAGCACAGTTTCTTCAATGGTTTGGGGAGATATTGCTGTTTCCTTCACCAAAAATTAACTTCAGAATCTGAGTAAATGACGACTGTACACCAACTTCAAGAACTTGGATAGTTCAGCAGTTCTTAACTGTTACAGTAAATTAGATGGCAAGGAAAGACTTTTTTGAAACAAATGTGGAAGTTTCAATCAGTCAGACCTAGTGAAAATGGATCTGACCCCACGTAACCAGCTGTTTTTCAAATATGAACTACTCTATTGAAATATGATTGAGACTACTCTGATGAGACATCTTGGTGAAAATAATGATTTTTGTGTCATCGATTGTGGTTTGTACATAGTCTCAGGAGAGAGTGAATATGATTAATTATTTGAACCATAACACAGCTTTAACAGTGTTCAACTGTGATCTATTTGATTTGGTATTGTTCAGTAGTTCTCAAACACCAATGTTTTGACAATTTTAGATGTGTAGGTTCCAGTCAGAAAACTAGGTAAAAGTATAAGTTCTGGTATCCCACAGCAATTGGGTCTGTGTTAAGCTCTCTGTTAAGTATATTTATTGAAAAGACTAATACAGTTTTAAGACCTGAGTCTTCTCTCACAGAAATAACTTTTATTTTAAAGTATACACACTCTGCATTGAGTAATGATCATGAACAGAAGCATGAATTTGTCAGTAATGACACACAAACAGCCAACAAAGCATTTCAGTAGAGAATACAAAGTGTTGTGTTT
The DNA here is from genome assembly GCA_023101885.1 of Typhlomys cinereus. Taxonomy (NCBI): domain Eukaryota; kingdom Metazoa; phylum Chordata; class Mammalia; order Rodentia; family Platacanthomyidae; genus Typhlomys; species Typhlomys cinereus. The sequence continues at coordinate 70,551 of JALPQD010000159.1, read as the reverse complement.
ACACATTGTAAAAGAGTGGAGAAATGGAAACAATTATGAAAATAATTTAGCTTCCCTTCGACTTGAAATAGTTTCTCTGAGGACCTATTCACATAACTGAGGAGCAAGATTTGTGATCATTTACTTGTATGCATTTTAGTCAGGATTTTGGTATTAAATATACACGGATGGTCTGCAATGAAATCAAAACAGAAACATTGGTTATTGGTTATTATCAGTCTATGAAAATCTTGGTACAATTCCATATGATAAAACTAACTCATGATTAAAAACTTCCTGCAAAAAAATTTAGTAATGGTATGAAAATTTAATGTATTAAAATGTGCACAAATAAAGAAAATAAACCTGCTATTTAAATTAATGTACTCACCAATATATGTAACTTTACACTTTCTGAGCAAATTTTTATTTATTTCAGTCCCTGAATCTCTCTCAAGACTGAATACACACTTAAAAAGAAGTAGGTGGAATACCTGGTAGCTATTAGTTGACACTGTTTTCACCAAGACTTTAGATTTTTTCATTCTCTTAGCATATATACACTTGAGCTACCAAGAGAATATTTTCTTTAGTGCCCACAGGTGCATAACAGTTCTCACATTTATATTTGATTACATTTTTATTTTTACCTGAAAACCTGAGATTTCTCTATTACTATAAATTTCATGTTGCTTTGTTCTCAAATACCATGAAATGTTACTATGAAACAAAGATATTTTTGACTTATTTGGCAAAAATCTTACAATATGCAAACTTTTAGAAATCCAAGAGTATTAAACTTCAGAAAAAATATTTAAAATCACTAGTACCAATATTGTAAATGGAAGGATTCCCTGTATGTGGTATCATTTCTTTGCCTTTTTCTTTTGTTGTATTTGAGTCATTTGCTTTAAAAGTTTGGCTATAATGCCCTGTCCAGATTACCTTATAAAATTATGTTCACAAAGTATTTATAACTCAACGTGCCTATTGCTGACAGTTTTTATCCTTTGTTTGATTACAATTATGAAGATTGGTTAAAATAGTCAATCCAGTCTTCTTGCCTATGTGGTGCCATTGAAATAAAGTTAAATACTTATTCATTGTGATTCTTGCCATACACAAGAATATCCTTATGTTTCTTTCACCAAAGTTGAGATGATTTAGGGAAGTAAGGTACACTGCTTTATTTTTATTTTCACAAACCTCAAAGTTTAAACTAATCAGAATTTGCTAAAATAAGCTATCAATTTTGTAATAAATGTACCCATGGCATGATGGAATGTTCCCCACTGCAAGGGTTAAAAGGCCTGAATCTAATTTGCACTCATCAACAATCAAGCACTGTAATTCTGAAAAATTCATTTTACCTCTTCAGTAATCAGTCATCTGGATCATAAAAATGATAATGAATTAAATGATTCCTATTTTTTTTTGTTCTTTTGAGAAAGAGTCCTATATATCCTGTACTTACCTCAAGCTCATTATGTGGCTGAGGCTGTAATTTAACTCTTGATCCTTCTGCCATTATTAGTGCTGCCATGACTGGCTGACCTATGATGGCTGATCCTGTACTCTAGTGATTTTAAGAGGGGAAATTATTAACAACTTAAAATGAATATGTTTCTGTAGTGTGTTGAGATGAGTGTTGGCAGTCATTTCACCATCAAAAATCTGAAGCCACTGAGGCTAGAAACAAGGGGAAAATATCTTCAGAGATTTTATGTAAAAAGAAAAGCTAGAAATAGTTGTTGACTGATATAATTTAATGAAAGATACATTGCAGAAATGCAATTCACTAATCACATAGCATCAGAACAGTGCATCTGGAAAGAAAAACCTCTAAAATTAGTTGGAAACTATCCATATCTAAGTTAATGAGAGAGAAATTAGGACTAAGTCCATGTTGGGATTTAAGTTTATAAAAATATATTGGCGTTGTAATTCAATCTAGAGTGATTGTTTCTCCTAAGCAGAAGGAAAAGTTTAAAGAATGATACCACTTAAAAATAAGTCAAGAACTCCTCCCATACTGCAAATGTATGAAGCATGAATAAAATGTAGATACCCAAGGATCCTGTATTATTTCATGAAGACATTCAACCAAAAACATAAGATGTAGACTTAGAATTTAGCTCAACTTGAAGGTGCAGATAATCATCATGCACTTCTAGTAGCAAGAAATAACAGAATGGAGATATATTTGATATGAATAGCCCTTTCAGAAATAAACATTCAAGCAGGCTGAAGTGTATATATATGTATATGCATACGTAAAAATATACATGTACATGATATTGTGAAAGATAAACAAAAGTACTTCAATTTTGATATATATTCATATGCATGTACAATTAAAAACTACATACATACATATTATTTAATTATAATCCATTCTTTCATATCTGTTTCTTCTCCTGTAAAACCCTGTTTTTACAAGTCCATCTGCCAATTTTATGTCTTGTTGTGCCCCACTACTTTTAATTATGGTTGTCTAGAAGGACATGGATTGGGGGTCATTTGCTTGAGCAAGAACAATTTAGCAATGACTATACGACTGAGAAGTATGGACTTTCTTAGCAGCCATTAAATGGCTGTAAATCCTCAGAGAAGGGTGGAGCCATATAAATACTTCTCAAATCTATGATGTGATTAACCTTGTGCAGGAATTGTGCAGATAATAACTGCTGCTCAAAAAAATATTTTCACAAGACATTTAGGGAATTTGGAAAATGACATAATAAAAAGGACCAATTTCAGAATGAAATGTGAATAAAAGTTACAAAGCTGAACTGTATAAAGCTTTGAAGGACTGACACATAATGGTGTGATAGAATGCAAGTTTTAGTTGTAGACTAATCTGGAAATCCCAGATAGGTAACAGATGTAGAACCAATTCATAAAAACATTTAATATGCAGGCATTTAAGACAATGGAGAACAATTAAAACAGAAGTGAAAATCAGAGAAATATGACATAGTAAACCTAATTTTGAATAGAAAAACTATAAAAAATGAAGTAAAAAAGAGATAATAAGAAAAGAGGAGATGCTGTAGGATTACAGAAAAGAGCAAAAGATTAGGAAGTTTTCTATGTAGATAAATTTAACAGCATGTTAAAAAGTTATTAGTTTGCATTTTAGACCATATCTATGAAGGGGAAAAGGATGATTTTATTCAACATCTAAATGCGAACATACAAACACAAGTGCACACACAGAAATACTAGCAATCACTAAAATGGTGAGTCAAATCATTGAATCATGCTCTTTCAAAAATATTAACCATGAAAAACAGAATGTACTGAGCGGATGCAATGATGAGAAAAGACAAACAAGAGAACAGCCATCACCACATCATCGAAATCACACTGAATATGCATTATGGCTCAGGAGCTAAGACTCTGCCTCACCAGCAGAAGGTTCTGAGCACAGATCCAAGGTCCCATGTGAACCAAACACAAACAAACAAGCAAACAAACAAACAAACAAAGAACAAGTGCAGGGCAGAAAAGGCAGCAGCCTTCACTTCCTGCTCTCCTGGGCTGAACCTGGGAATTCCCAGAGTAAAGCAAAAAGTAGTTAAAAACAATCCAGGATGATTCCCTAAGTCATCCTTGGTCTTTGAGAGGGACACAATGTGCCCTCTGATACACACACACACACACACACACACACACACACACACACACACATTAAATGAAGTTTTAAAAAATTATTTGAAAAAAAGAAAGACATACTAAAGAGGCATACATTATGTTTACTAGACTTGAACACTGTATTAGATACCTATCTTATTACTAGAAGATGCCTGATAAAGTAACAATAAAGGAAGAGTTTATTTGAGCTTACAATTCCAATAAACACATTCCATCATAGCAGGGAAGGTATGGCACTGGGAACTGAAAGTAGCTGGTCAACATTTGCCTATGGTTAAGGAAGAGACAGTGATGATTTGATGATTGCTTGTGATTAGCAGTTTCCTCCCTTTAATACACTCTAGAACCCTAGTCCATGACATGGTACCATCCACATTCAGAGTGAGTCTGCTCACCAGACCTAACCTAATTTATGTAATATATCACAGACATTACCAGACATTTGTGTACAGGGTGATCCTAAATCTTATCATGTTGTCAGTTAGGAATAACCATCATAGATCCCATGCTATGTGTCATGATTTGAAATGTGAGTTGTCCCCCAGAGGCTCATGTGTTTGAATCTGTACTTGGTAAAGTCATGGCACCTTTAAGAGGTGAAGCCCAGCTGGAGAAAAGCAGTCACTTGAGTTTGACTAGCCCCACTTTACTTCCAGGAGAGATCTGCTCTTGCAGTTGGCAGTTTTGCAGTTCTCAGCCACTTTGATGGACGTGACCTAGGCCTGCTATAGCTTCTTCCAGCCAGCTGTAATTTTTTTCTGCCGTAATGGATTGTATCTCCCCTCTGGAACTATAAGCTGAATAAATTTCCCTTTCTCCATTAAGTTACTTGACTTGAGAAGAGTACCTAGTACACCATGTGTGATGAATTATAGTTATCAGCTTCACATATTAAATTATGAAAGAAAAGCGATGTTGCATCTGAAAAGAAAATGGGACAAACTCCTGAAGCTCCTCCCTTACTCTCATTTTGAATAATAATAGATCTCATTTCTCTCAAGTTTTTTGACTGGGGAAATAAATGATAACTAAATGTTTCAACAGGGTAGAATAGACTGTGATGGACATTACAGTAATAACATGAAAAGATGCCAGCTGACATGACCAGAGATATTGAGAAAGGTAAAATGAATTTGGTTCTTTATTCACTGAATGCTTCTACTGCTTGAATATCTGCTCAGTTCTCTGTTTTACTCTCCAGTTAAGTCTATACCCTAAAATCAACTTGTGTTGGCTCATACTCACAAAAGTTTCCTGTTGTATTGAAATAGTCAGGCCAAAGAAAGTTATCATCCCTTTTTTTTTTTTTTTTTTTTTTTTGCTGTGAGAACATTCTCATACAACCTGCTTAAGGGAGAAACGAGATTTAGTTTATGGCTCCAGAATGCCGGTGTGCGTGCGTGTGTGTGTGTGTGTGTGTGTGTGTGTGTGTGTGTGTGTGTAGGCTTGCACCATATCTCTTCTACCTTCATCTGATTGTGCCTGATGTTTCACAGGACACTTTCTTATGATCTCATATTCATATTGTGTCAATTCATCCTAACCACAAGAATTTGATTTGTAACCTTTCTGCTTTCTTTTCAAGGCCTTCTTCAATAGCATGTAAATAAAAATATTAATTTCATGTACTGGAGGTATGGGAGGTTATTGTCCCAAAATGCAATCTTTAAGTATTGTGGATAGAATTCTATCTCTGTCTTATATCTGTCAATTAGGTCAATTGTTCCAGCTGTCAATCCATGTATTTTTTAGGAGCTCTTAACACAATTGAGGTCCTTATGCCCATTGTGATGGCTTCAGTTATATTCCTCATATTAGTGTATTGATTTTTTTTCCTTTCTTGTCTTCTTCTTTCTTTTTTCTGCTCCTTTACTCCTGTCTTGGGATCAAATCCCAAATAAACTGCCTGCACTTTTGTCTTGACATAGGTCTTTGTCTTTGGATCTATGGTCTATAGAACCAGAAGTGCAATTGTAGGATATCTTCCAGAAAGCAAATGAAAATTGTATTTATCAGCCTCTTTTAATTAATGTGAGAATGTATGCAACAAAAGTCTGGTTAGTGGAATATCATCAAAAGTAATGTACTCTGGACAAAAATATAATTAAATGAATTTCAAAGTGGAAGACATTTGTCATTCTTATAGCAGCCTCCTTATGCCTGTTCTAGCTATTGAACATAGGATTCTCTACAAATTATTGTCTCTTGTCCTTTACATAATAACATTTCCCTACATAATATGCTAGAAGTATATTAGCTTCTAGAATAGATTTTTTTATATATGGTTATAGATAATGCCTATGGGAAAATAATCTAATATTGGAATGCAACACACACGAACATCATAACAAATAAAACAAAGCAAAACAAAATACTTCTATCCTTGAGTCAGTGAAAAGTTGTTGAATGATATCCGAGGATGAAATCCTGGTCTGGATGATCTTGATGATGCACCTTGTCATAGTTAGGCACAGGTGTCAACTTAACAGTTGACAGTTTGAGCTCTGGGCACATTTGTGGAGAATTAGTGGTTGAGTTAAACCCAGAGCAAACCTGCAGGAGACTGTCTGGGTGATGGGGAATGCCCAGGTGGGTGGAATTAGGCCCTGGAATAAAATACAGAGAGCTGGTTGAGAGGGTCAGCATACTTGTGTATGCTTGGCAAGATATGCTGGTCTGGCAAGTAAGGATTTTCCCTCTCTCAACCGTTACGTGGTGATGGTGTGGCCAGTTCCTTCAGCCCTGGTGTTGGTGCATGCTGTCCCATCAAGCTGGACTGAGAACTGAAACTGGAAAATCGTAAGAGAAAATAACCCCCTTGTTCCCTTAAGCCATTTGATGGTGATTATCAGCAACCATGAAGACTAAATGCAACACAGCTTTTCTCTCTCTCTCTCTCTCTCTCTCTCTCTCTCTCTCTCTCTATATATATATATATATATATATATATATATATATATATATAAAGTCTTTGTGTTCTCTAGTAGAAGGCCTTTTTTTCTTTTTTGACAGTCTTCTGTGTGCTTATGTGCTTCCAAAGCAAAGCCAATGCTAGGCAATTTCTTTTTACTAACACTCCACTTACACAGCTTCTGTATTCTGTCTATTGGCCTGACTTCTTTAATTGGTTGCTCATGATCACTGTTTATACAACCCAGTTCCTGCATAGTTTTGCTCTTACTTTTGTTCTGGCTTTTTGTCAATATTACATTGAAACTCACCAATTTCTCAAAAGAATTCCATCACCCTAAAGCTGCTGCATATTGACCAATATTCACTTCACTTGGCTTCCCATCTGCAGACTTGATCATCAATCATTCCTTTCCCCTCAAAACAGACTTTCATGTGTTTGTTTTAGATGATTCAGTGAGGTTTATTGGCATGTTTTTAGGAATGTGAGCTTGAATTTACTTAGCAAAGCAAGTACATCCTACTAGCATCTATACACTGAATAAATGTCTCTCCTCTCCCTCACAACCAGTCACTGCTATAAATCCTCTGGGAGAGATGGACCTTGTGATATTTTTCTTGCATGATAGAATGTTGGCACATTCAATCTTGTGCTAGTTTGAATAAGTAATCAAAATTGTGTGTTGGTGAGGTGTGTTGGCCAACTACTTTGAATAAGACTCTACTGTTGAAGTAATCCCATGCACCCACTTTAGAAGGTAAGACTGTGTTGCTGAAGAAATAACATGCTCTGGTTCCAGAACATGGAAGAATCTAACTGGAATAGTTCTTGGAGCTTTATCTCTGCTTTTCAGTTCTTAAAATGCTAGGGAAGTATTGTTAATAAGAGTCTTACTCATCTGTGGACTTTGTGTGATATGGTACCAGCCATGCAATATAAGATTTGCCATTGGATCCGCAGTGGCAAGAGTCTAGTGAAAGAATTCCAACTATTTCCAGTTATTAGATTTGAGACCCACTCCACAGGAGGGAATTCATATCTGGTAAGGAAAGTCTGACTCAAAGTCAACGACTAAGAAAGTCTTAGATCCTGATGGGGAACCTATTAATATTGTTTATCTAAATGGACATCATTTTCCCATAATATTGTTTTCTACATATTTGTTGTCATAGATTAGTCCTGATGTAAGCTTGAGTAGCAGACACTTCTTTTTGCAGTGCATCAGCAATAGAAGATATTTATAATAGGTCAAAGTAGTAAGAATAAGTGAGTAGTGAATGCTAGCCTTAAATTGAACATCTGAGTTACACCCACAATATTTAGGCAACATCACAGAAGAGGAAAAACTAAAAATGTGAAAGACAGAAGAGGTATGATGAAGAATGATAACTTTTGTGTTAATGTGTTAACTGTTGAAATCACAGCAGCTACAATTGCTTACTCAATCCAGTACAAGATTGGGTGTGGCAACATCCTGATACAGGGGAGAGATTCACAATACCCATCCCTAGCAGAGGACCTGTAGCACTGACTGGTTACTAGAGAAAGACAGACATTTCTGCAGTGCATAGGTACTGGTAGGATGGCATGCTTTGAAGGTAGCTCCAAATCCACAATCTTAAAATCATATAAATGTAACTCAATGACTCAAAAATAAAGAGACATGATAGTAGAAAATAATTGAATAGAGGGAAAGGATCAATATGAGTAGAAAGTGAACAAGAGAGGAAAATTGGAGATGACTATGCTTAAAATATGTCATGAAAATATTATAAACCCATTCTTATGTAAACACATGATAGCATACCTTATTTGCTCTAGCATCAAACTGAGAAACCTTTCCACATTTCTGTCTGTTGGTGATTTCTCAGTGTGCTTTAGGGCATATCTTTTTCTATGAGTTCCATGAAATAAACTTTATTTAAAGCTCATTAACAGTCTCTTGGCCCATTAGATTTATATAGAACAATTTCATTTTATATGAAATATTCTTAAGTTTGCAATGATATTTCATTTTTATTCTTTTTCCATTTCCACTTCTAGGTCTCTATTATTTCTCTGACTTCTGGATACATAGTTTTGCATACCAGTAGGTAGCTCAAAGTGAGCACATTTAAACCAAAACATTTTATAGGCACTGCTACCTTAATTGATTTCTTCATTTTTGTTGCTTTTCTAAGCAAACAGCAGGTGGATACCTAGACAATAACATAGAAAACTGATAGTTTTGAGTTCTACTGCTCTTTCTTTCTACATTGTGATGATCAAACCCAGCTGTCAAGTGTACTCTATAGGTATCTCTCAGTTATCTGTCCTTTCTTTACTATGCCAGGAGATGACTGCTGACATTGGATCCTTCTCATGCCTCAGAAAGGTTTTGCAAATTACTATATTAGCTCCCATACTTGCATCTTATCATATTCAAATTATTCATATATGTCTGTATTTGTCACTAGATTGATTGTTTTAAATGATAAAGCACTTCTACATGTTTGTACTTCAGAAACCAGTGAAGTGGTATTTAATCCAAGTTAGTTGAAAATTTGGCTGTAATAATAAAAGATTAAAGATTGCTTGATTTTATTCTAATTGTTACATATGCTACATATGTGAACATATATGTGTATATATACATACATTTGTGTGTTCACATACATTCATGTATATATGTATGTATCACATTTTTGCTTTTAGTAATTACATTAAGAGAAGAAAAGTTAATAACTATTCTATGGATTAATATTTAAAAGTATGTAAGTAATGTATAGAACACAATGACAATTAATAAAAAGGATACCCTGGTTTTAGAAAATAAGTGAAATTGGATCTATTTCTAAGAAAGTTATGCAAATGCCTAGTAGGTATATGAAAAAAGTGCTCCCAAGTAACTAAGCATCAATGAAATGCATATCAAAACCATAATGAGCTCATATCACACTTGTTAGGGTGACTGCTATCAACATATGGTAAGAAGTATTTATGAGTGTTTGGACAAAAATGAACCTTGTACACTGACACTGTCAAGTAGCATTGGCATGAGCATTATCACTTACAGTATGGAGGATCCTCATAAAACAATGTACAGCAACCATCTGAACTACCAAACCCATTTTTATGCATAAATCCTAAGGAAACAAAATCTTGAAGAGATGCCTGTACTGCTATGTCTATTGATGTGTTAATCAAATTAGCAAAGACATGTATTCATTATATGACTGTATAAAGATATTGTGCTATGCATAAATGATTGGATACTATTCTGCTTTACAAAGAAGTAATTTCTGTCATTGGGGACAGCATGATGCCTGACAGTCACACATTCTCCTACATGAAACTCCAATAATCTCATTTGTACATCAGGCTGACTTTGGACATAATCATTTTACTGTATTATTTCATTATTATATATTTATTAATCTATTTATTTATTTATTTATTTATTTAGATCTGTCACTACCTTCTCCCTTTGAGGAGATGAGAAATGACTTTCCCAGTAAAAGTCATGCAACAAGCAACAAACCAATTAGAAGAAAGACCACTTTCAAGGATATTACCTAAATCATCTTGAGAAGAATGACCGAGGTTCAAATTATCTGTATCTAAAAAGTGACGATTATTTAGATTAGCTAAACCTATAAAGTTGTTTAAACAATCTGATGTTAAATTCACCAATTCAGATTTACCATTACTCTGAGTTTGTTTTACCAGTGAGTTACAGTTTATAAGAAAAAGGCAATTCTAAGGAAATAAATGTTCTCTCTACTGATTTTGTATGCTGAATGTTTCTAGCCTTGGATCATTTATACCTTCTACATATAGGCTTACGTGTGCATTTAATTATATTGAAATGCTCAGACATCCCCATTTAATCTATTAGCAATTTAACCTGCTTTATTTATAAAATGGAAAAAACATTCCACTACCCTTCCTTCTGTTCATAGGGCTAATTTTCCAAGTGAGACTTTATTTGAATGAAAGATTTAACATTCCTCTTGTAATTGGCAAGCATACCTCTATTTTGCATTTATTCAAAAGACAAGGAAATTTCTCTGTACTATTATTGTATGAGATCATTTAAAATTAATATGGTGCACTTAGACCACAGAGTAATCGATCTCCAGTTTGATTTCCTGTCACATAAATTCAGTCTGCTCACTTCTTTTAATGCAAACTCACTTGGAAACTATTATGAGTACTAATGATATGAAGCGATTTTGAAGTATTTCCTCTAATCCATGTGAGTAGAGTCAGGGGAGAGTAGATTTCTACAGAATTTTTTATTAATTTCATCTTGGAATTTTCCTGGCATGAAACTTATTTAGGTAGTAAATTTCAGGGACTGACATGTAGCTCAATTGGTGGAATGCTTGCTTACCATACATGAAGCCCTGGTTTCATCCCCAGATTGTAACAGACCTTCAGAAAAGGCTTATAGTATTCTTTTCTGACCAAATGTTTTTAATGTCATATACAATGGCATGATTTTCCTCTACACCACTATTCTCAGTAAAATTATATTCCCAAAAGTTAGAAAATTAGAATCCCCGACTGTGCAGTTAAAAAACACTGAATAGTCTGCAACTGTTCAGGAAGTTCAATTCCATAAATTAATGTTGCAGTCCACCTGCATGGTTGCTGATAAATGACCATCAGTGGCTTAAAGAGAACAAGGATTTATTTTCTTACAATTCCTGGTTACAGTTCTTAGTCCAGCTTGGTGGGAGAGCATGCAGCAACACCAGGGCTGAGGGAACTGGCCACACCATCACATAATAGCTAAGAGATGGACAATCCTTATTTGCCAGACCAGCATGTCTGGCCAAGTGAACAGAAGGATGCCAATTCTCTCAACCAGCTTTTCGCGATTTATTCCAAGGCCTAGTCCCACCCACCATGGGCTGGGACTTCCCCAGCAGCTAGACAATCTCCTGCAGGTTTGCTCTGGGCTTAACTCAACCACTAATTCTCTACAAATATCCCCAGAGCTCAAGCCCTCAACAGTCAAGTTGACACCTGTGCTTATCTATGACAATTAATAACTCCGTATATTGACCTATTAAAAAAGGAAAAGATAAGCATAGAAATTCTAGAATTCTGTATTTTGTTACTATTTGTATAGGATTCTTTGTAGTTGTGTGTTTTGCTAATCTAAGCATATCTAGAAAGCATTTAGCTTCCAAAGAAAAGCAGTTTTATGTGAATGTGGGATAAAAAGAAATAAAAGTAAAATGAATTGTATGTGAGTCTTTTGAAATTCTGGCAAGTCAAGTGATTAGATGGTGGTACACCTGAGAGTCAGTGAGGAACCTATCATATTATCTTCATGGAAACCACAACATTGTGAAAATTAGGAAAGGAATGAATTGCACAATAAAAAATTTAATTAGACTTTAATAAACATATCCCACAATTTTCAGCTATTGCACAATTATGAAATTACATAGCTTATGCTGTATCATCTGAACTGATATCATTTAAATGATGAACATGCTCTATTGAAGAATAAGTAAAAAATCTGATATTGCTATAATTAAAAATTTACTTTGGGAATTGAAAGCAAACAAACAGACATTAAAAATGCACAAATAATTTGAAAACAATTTTTCAAAAAGAGCTAAAACAAAAATCATTTCTAAAGACCTTCTCAAGTATCTGCTTATGCCTGAATCATATGTCCATTAAAGTCCCCAAAGGAAAAAATCAGTTTGAAATGAAGACATGAAGACTGTTTCATAGTGAATGAGCTTGGATTTCAGTGTAAGGAATCCTCTTTATAGCTCATTATAGCTTCTGCTATCTGAAGACTCTGTAAGAAGGATCTCCTAATACAGATGTTGGCACTCGAAATTAGAGTTTGCAGACCACAGAAATGTATGAAGTAAACTTGTAATATCTAAAATTCCCTGTACCAGCTACTTTGTAATAGTAATAAAAAATATTTAGGTAATGAATTTATATATATATATATATATATATATATATATATATATATATCTTTCTATCTATCCAAATAACTGTGTTGTGCAATATGATAACTGATGAATATAAAGATTGAGATTCCTAGTTGATTCAGCACTTAGAGAAGTACTCCAATAATTTGTATTGCATATTTATGTACTAGGTATTATTCTCACACATTAAAAATTAAAAAGGAGAAAAATTTTCTTTTAACAAAGCTGGTTTTAAAATATGAGTCATGGGCTGGAGAAATGACGTAGAGCTTAAAACTCTGCCTCACATTAGAAGGTCTTGAGTTCAGATATCAGCACCACGTGGAAAAGGCAGAGGCTTCACTTTGGGCCCTGGTGGTTCGAGCTGAGAAAATCCCAGAGCAAAGCCAAAAGGAGCTGGAAGCAGTCTGCGATGATTGGCAAAGTCATCCTTTGTCTCCATAGGAACACACAGTGCCCTCTAAGACACACACACACACACACACACACACACACACACACACACACAATAAATAAATAAATAAATAAACAAACACATAAATAAGTAAATAATAAAGTTAAAAGTAGAAAGAATATCAGTTATATTTTTATGAGAAAAACTGATCATAGATGCAATTCGAGGAGTTCAATGATGGCTAAATTCACAATTATGGGGGGAAAAAAGGAGAAAGAATACATACGTGCCAAGCTCTATGTACAGCCTTAAAAACTTACTTGATTTTAGCAAATTCTTATATGATACCTGATATGAATATACAATTGGTATTTAGTGCTTCACTAATGAAATACTATTAATTTAATAAATTTTAATTCATTCGATTGTCCTAGAAATTCTATGATGAGGAAAGGTGAAGGACATATATGCTAGCTTCAATGTTTGTGGTGTTAATATCCATGGACTCTTCTGCCTCATCCTCTTCTTTTATTTTTCTAAGTTATGTTACAGTGAGCTAGAGTTTAAAAGAATGTGCAATGGAAGAAAGTACAGAAAGTCTATGATGTTTCACTTGATTTGAAGAGTTGAAAGGAATTGGAATAGATAACAGAAAAGAAAGTAGAAGGTGGATTACAAAGTTAATAGAAAGTCAGATGTAGGATTTGGTATCTCTATTAATCTCTCTTATTTGGCAAATGTTCTATAACTACAGAAGTTAAATAAATATTATTATTTTTAAAATTAGAAAGGTATATTTTAAAATGTCTAATACATTTATTCAAAGCCATTATTATGTTTAATAAGGACAGACTTTGCATGTGTAATTCCACCACAGAAACACAACTGTGCTTATTTATGCATAATAACTCAACTGTAAGTAGCTCTCTGTGATAATTAACCCTGGGTGTCAACTTGACACACCTGGCATTAACTAAGATCAACTGACACCACCTGAAGAAATTATCCAGATCACACCTTTTTACAATACAAAGACCAGCCCTAGATCCAATGGGAACCTCCCTAGATCTCATTGGAACCTCCCAGTAGTGGACCAGATAAAACAAGCCATGGCACAGAAGACTGGTAAAAAGAAAGACTCTCCAGGAATCCTCAAGCCAGGTGGATGGGAGTGACTTAGCCTGCCAGCTTCAGCCACCAGTCATGACACCTCTGCCATGAAAGACCGTTACCTCCCTTCTGGAACTGTAAGGTGAAAAGGTGAATAAAATTTCCTTTTCTCCCATAAGTTATTTGACTTTGGGTGTTCTCTCCAGCAATAGTAAAAGTAACTGTTATAGTAGCCATCCATGATATTCTTTTGAATAATGCCTATCACCAAATGTAAAGTGAGACTGGAAAATGCAAACAAAATGATCAAAATGTAGTTACATATCTAAGAGAAAGAAATGTTTCTTCTTCTTATGTTTCCCTTAAGCAGTTTTATATATTCCAATATTTTCCAACTGTCTTAAAACTAAGCTTTTACTAAGGAAGCTTTCAATGGAAATTTACACTTCATGAAGCATACTTAGAAACAATACTTAGAACACTTAAGCCAACTTCTAGAAATGCTTTGCAACTGAAAAAGCTATCAAAAGAAAATTTTAAAAGTACAGCATAGTCAGAAAATACTAGATTTTCATGAATTATCATATATTGAAGGAAACTTAAAGAACTTTTTAATCATATTGGGATTTATGTTTACTGAAAATATATTGCAATATTTTATCATCTCATGCATAAAGAAATAAATATACACATACACACATACATATACTGGATATGTTCTAATGCATACAACTACCAAAATGAATAATTAATTCCTTTCCAATATATATGTTGCCACAAACATACTTCCACATATGTCATCATTATCCATGTAGTGAGTGTCCAAAACACAAATCAGTAACTCAAATGTAGCATGACTTAAAATTATTAATGCCACTAACTTGTCTTTCAAAATACCTTCCTCAACTTATAATTTTTATTTTATTAAGTATTTTTTTCTTTTCATCATCCTTTTCTACTAGATCTATTCACACCATGTTTAAACTTGTCCAGTCTGGTAGTTTAGAAAAAATATTGTGTTATATTTCATATTAATTATTTAGATTATATAATAACATATACATTTTTGAAATAGTCTTTAAATTGCTTTCATGAAGATCAGTTTTACCTCAACATATTCTTTATCAATTTTACATTCTCTTTTTTATTTATTCATTAATATGAACTACTTCAGTATTATGAAATTAGTGGTTAGACTGGTTTTCATCTTAGAACTCTTTCTGTCCAATTCTATTCTTTGATTTTTAGACTATGAAAGGTATCTTTATCCAGAGGAAAATTCCATAACATTTATAATTGTATTATTTTGCTTTTTCAGATATTGACATGTTTCTCAATGTTACAAACTTTTTCAAGTGCACTAATGAATTTTCCTGTATTTTATCAGTCTTTTTTTTTTCATTTGAATTGCATAGTTCACATAAAAAATAGGTAGAAAACAAAATTCCATTTTCTTATAAAACAAATTTCTAGTTGCTCCAGTATCATCTGTAGAATGTTTTTTATGCTACTGAAGATATTATTTTATCATGTATTTGAATGTGGATGGTTTCTCCTTTTCCTGCTGTTGGATTATTTTTCTGGAATTAGTTTTCTTTCATGCTGCTCTCTTTAATGTATCTGATAATGCTGGGTTTTGTTCATGACTTTTTGCCCAGATTATTCCTTTCTCTTTTCATAGGCTTATTTATCCAAATGAACTTCAGAAACAATCTGTTAAGTTCTGTCTGAAAACATGATGGTGTTTAAACTAAGACTGGTAGTACAGCTACTTGAGAAACCAAGGCAGGAAAATTGCAGTAAAAGATTTACCTGATCCACAGGGAGAATTCAAATGAAACGACAATTCAGTGAGGTCCTGTCTAAAATTAAAAGAAAACGCAAAGAAAAAAAAGAGTCAGTTATATATCTTATGATTGGATCATTTGCTTAGTATATAGGAAGTCATTAGTTCAAAGCATTTTCAAAGCCCTTAGTGCACACCAAAAAGGGTAAAAAACATGTTCAGTTTTGAGCGAGATCACCTTTCACATGTGGGTTAATCTGAACAGAATTTATATATTCTTAATATTAAATAATATTGTCTATCATACTTGTATATTTTCCACTCATTTCAACATTAAATTTAAAATACGTCAGAAATTTTGAGTTGCTAGTTTGTGAAATTGCTCCATGTTTCTGATGATATTAATGACTGGGTCTTTTGAAGTTTATAGTTACTGATATATGAGCTATTTCATTAATTTAATTTTATATCTTGTGACTTTTAATCCATAGAAATATTTTATTTACTTTGTAATTATATACCTGTTGCAGTTCAGTCTGCATGTTGCCTATAAATTCATGACTAGAAGGCTTAAGAGAACAAGGGGCTTTATTTTGCCTTATGATTGTCTAGGTACAGTTCATTGTCCAGTTTGGCAGAAGAGCCCATACACCAATACCAAGGGCTAAAAGAAATGGCCACAGCAAATCCATAGGACTACTGATAGAGACAATCCTCACTTTCCAGACAAGCATGTCTGGCCAAGTATACAAAAGGATAACATTTTCCTCAACCAACCTTTGTAACGTGCTATTCATCTAATCACCTTCTCTCTCTCTCTCTCTCTCCTCTCTCAAATAAAGAAATATTAAAAATTCTTTTAAAAATGTAAATTTTTAAAAGTTTACACAATATAAACTGATGCCTCAGATTAAAATAAAGAAAAGGGGCCGACCCCTTCCCAACCTCACAGACCCTGTGCCTCTCTGGCCCACCGGGGACCTATGCACGTGGTCCATGGAAAACACACTGCTACTCAGAATTCAATAGAGTCCAAAGGAAACTCAAGCAAAACTCTAAGGAACAAAGGGAACACAGGTCATACATCTGGACTCCACTACAACCATTATATCACATGGGCGAGATTCTTCACATCCAGCCCAAAGATAAGTAAACTTCCTTTTTTTATTCTTTTCACATTACTGATACTTTCTAGCATCACTGCTGTAGATCAACTTCCTCATAAAGCCACCCCAAAAACACACAACTCCAGGGAGTACACCAATCACCCTCACATTTCACCAAGACACTAAATCGTAAAAGTGTACTACCATACTAATATTCACCCCCAGGTTACTTAACTGACGTACTAACAGCCTAGTAGCCTCATCTAGGATATAACAATAACAATACACAAACATACACAATCCAAGGCAAGTACTAGTAATAACTGGCAAAAGAAACAATACCAACTACATCTGTTCAGTGAAAAACACACAGAAACTGAAAGGTCCTAAAAAATAAAACAACAATGCCCAAGTCAAAGTGCAGATCCATGAGAAACAAAACCCAAGAAGACCAATCTCCCACTGAAAGAATCAGTCCCAGAACGATGGATTCCGACCAGAACAAATCCATAGAAAATAGCAATGAAAGCCAGTCCCAACATAACGACTTTCAGAGTATGATCATTACAATGATTAATACTATGAAAGAGGAAATCCAAGAAGAGTTAAACAACCATATTAACCACATTGAACAGGAACACAACAGGCACCTGGAGGAGTTGAGAAAAACAGTTCAAGAAACAAAAATAGGTATAGAGCAGTTAAAACAGTCTCAGGCAGAGTTTAAAATAGAACTAAAAGACAAGTTATCTTCAACCCAAAACTCAACAGAGAGTCTTATCAGCAGAAAAAACGAGGCAGAAAATAGAATTTCAGATCTTGAAGACAAAGTGGGAGAATTAACCAGCTCAATGGAAGAGATTGTTAAAGCCAAAAAGATACTGGAGAGGAACATTTAAGAAATATGGGACACCCTGAAGAAGCCTAACATGCGCATTCATGGAATACCAGAACAAGAATCCCAAAATACCACACCGGAGGAAATATTTCAATTCATCATAAATGAAAACTTCCCACAGCTAAAGAATGAGAGGCCTATCCAAATGCAAGAGGCATTTCGCACTGCAAACAGACATGACCAAAATAGAAAATCGCCACAGCAAATAATAGTCAAAACACTCCACATTCAAGACAAAGAAAAGGTGCTGAGAGCTTCAAGAGAAAAAACGCAAGTCATTTTTAAAGGTAAACCTATTAGAATAACAAATGACTACTCAATGTAAACAGTAAAAGCAAGAAGAGCTTGGAGAGACATACTTCAGGTATTAAATGAGCAAAATGCCAACCCAGACTGATATACCTGGCAAAACTATCTGTAATGATTGAGGGAGAAAGAAAAGTTTTCCAGCACAAAGACAACTTGAAGGGATACATGTCTACCAAACAAGGCCTTCAAAAAATCCTAGAAATGATACTCAAGCTTGAAGAAAAGAACAAGCGCGTCCAGGAGGACAGAAGGGAAGTATAATACCACCAAAACATAAATATCAAATAACATGCTTACAAAATCAACTAAACATAAAAAATGTCCAGAATTAAAAATAATTTCTCCATTACAACATTAAATGTCAATGGTATTAACTCATTGATTAAGAGACACAGATTACAAACTTGGATTAAAAACCACAATCCAACAATCTGCTGCCTTCAGGAAACTCATCTTACCACAAAAGATAGGCACATCCTAAGAATGAAAGGCTGGTCCAAAATCTTCCAAGCTAATGGAACCAGTAAACAGGCAGGGGGAGCAATTATGCTTTCAGACAAAGTGGCCTTCAAACCAAAGAAAATCATTAGAGACACAGATGGATACTACATTTTAGTCACAGGTACAATTCACCAGGAAGACATCACAATACTGAACATATATGCACCCAATACGGGCCCCTCCACATGCATTAAGAAAACCCTACAGCATCTAAAGGAAGAAATCAACACCCAAACCATAATTCTTGGGGAATTCAATACCGCCCTCTCAACATGGGATAGATCAACAGGTCAAAAGTTTAACAGAGACACTTTGGAACTTAATCAAACACTTAAAGAAATGGACCTTACAGATCTCTATCGAACTTTTCATCCACGCACCAAAGAATACACATTTTTCTCAGCAGCACATGGAACTTTCTCCAAAATAGATCACATATTGGGACACAAAATGAATCTACAAATATACAAAAAAGTTGAAATTCTAACCTGTGTCCTATCACACCACCACGGCCTAAAGCTGGACATCCACAACACAACAAACAAGAGAAAATACACTAAATCCTGGAAACTTAACAATATGATGCGGAATGGGAACTGGATTCAAGAAGAAGTTAAAAAAGAAATTGAAGATTTCCTGAAAGTGAACGATAATGAAAATACAACTTACCATAATCTCTGGGACAAAATGAAAGCTGTCCTAAGTGATAAGTTCATAGCTCGTAATGACTACTTCAAAAAAATGGAAACATTAGAAATAAATAACAATGCAGCTTAAAGCTTTAGAGACACTAGAGCAATCCAATACCAAAAGCAATAGAAGAGAAGAGATTAGCAAAATAAGGGGAGAAATATCTGAAATCGAGATTAAGAAAACAATAGAAAAAATCAACCAGTCAAAAAGCTGATTCTTTGAAAAAATCAGAAAGATTGATACACCCCTAGTTAAATTAACCAAATACAAGAGAGAGAAAACCCAAATTAACAAAATTAGAAATGAACATGGAGTTATCACTACGGATACTCAAGAAATCCAGAAAATTATAACATCATATTTCAAAAACTTGTACTCTGTGAAGTTTGACAACACAAAAGAGATGGATGAATTTCTAAGTAAACACAACCTATATAAATTGAATGAGGAAGTTGTGAATTATTTAAATAGTCCTATAACACATAAGGAAATTGAGGAAGTAATCTCGAATCTTCCCACTAAAAAATGTCCTGGACCAGATGGATTCAGCACAGAATTCTACCAGACATTTAAGGAGATAATAACACCAATACTCCTTAAACTGTTCCACCAAATAGCAAAGGAAGGAACACTACCAAATTCCTCCTATGAAGCTAATGTCGTCTTAATCCCAAAACCTAATAAAGATTCACTTAAAAAAGAAAACTATAGGCCCGTCTCTCTGATGAACACAGACGCAAAGATTCTCAACAAAGTCTTAGCAAATCGGATTCAAAAACATATCAAAAATATCATTCACAGGGACCAAGTTGGAGTCATCCCCGGCACACAAGGTTGGTTCAACATACGCAAATCAATAAATGAAATTCATCATGTAAATCAGTCCAAAGTCCAAGACCACATGATACTCTCGGTAGATGCAGAAAAAGCCTTTGACAAGATCCAACAGCCTTTTATGATCAAAACGCTAGAGACATTAGGAATGGAAGGAACCTTTATCAATATAATAAAAGGTGTATACAACAAACCCACAGCAAGGATTATGCTCAATGCGGAACAATTGGAAGCATTCCCACTTCAATCAGGAACTAGACAAGGCTGTCCGCTCTCACCACTTCTATACAATATTGTACTTGAAGTATTAGCTGAAGCCATAAGACAAGAAAGGGACATAAGAGAGATTCAAATCGGCAAGGAAGAAGTCAAGCTATCCCTATTTGCAGATGACATGGTCTTATACCTGAGTGATCCCAAAAACTCCACCAGGAAGCTGCTAGAACTAATTGAGAAGTTCAGCAGGGTGCCAGGATACAAAATAAATGTGCAAAAATCAGAGGCCTTCCTATATGCCCAGAATGAAAGAAGTGAAAAAGCCTTGAGAGAAACAATCCCATTTACTATAGCCCCTAAAAGAATGAAATACCTTGTTATAAACATAACCAAGGAGGTAAAAGACGTTTACAATGAAAACTTTAAAACCCTAAAGACAGAAATTGCAGAAGACACCAGAAGGTAGAAAGACTTCCCATGTTCCTGGATTGGCAGAATCAACATTGTGAAAATGACCATCCTACCAAAGGCAATATACAATTTCAATGCTATACCAATTAAAATCCCAAATCAATTATTTAAAGAAGTTGACCAAATAATCTCAAAATTAATATGGAGGCATAAAAGACCCAGGATAGCAAAGACAATCCTGAGTAACAAAAACACTGCTGGAGGTATTACCATACCAACCTTAGTCTATACTACAAATCCATAGTTATAAAAACTGCCTGGTACTGGCTCCTAATAGACACAGAGATCAATGAATAAGGATTGAAGACCCAGATTTAAGCCCACAAAAATACAGCCATTTGATCTTTGACCAAGGGGTCCAAAGAATCCAATGGAAAAAAAAAAAAACTGCATCTTCAACAAATGGTGCTGGCAAAACTAGATCTCCACATGCAGAAGATTAAAGCAGGACCCATACTTGTCGCCATATACAAGACTTAATTCCAAATGGATCAAGGACCTTGATGTAAGGCCAGAGACTATAAAAACCATAGTTGAAAGGATAGGGAACTCCCTCGAGCTGATTGGGCTAGGCCAACATTTCCTAGACAGACATCCAATGGCACAGTCACTGCTACCAGCTCTCAACAGTTGGGATCTTATGAAATTAAAGAGCTTCTGTTCAGATAAAGAGATTGTAACAGGAGCTCAAAGGCAACCCATAGAATTGGAGATAATCTTCACTAACCACATACCTCATAGAGCTCTACTGTCCAGAGTGCACAAAGAACTTAGAAAACTAAACTCCAAGGAAAACAATGGCCCAATTAAAAAATGGGCCCTGGAACTTAAAAGAAATTTTACCAGCGATGAAATTAAAATGTCTATCAAATATCTTAACAAATGCTCCACTTCCTTAGCCATCAGGGAAATTGAAAATCAAAACTTCCCGGAGATATCATCTCACCCCAGTCAGGATGGCAAAAATCCACAATACAAACAACAACAAATGCTGGAGAGGATGTAGAGAGACAGGAACTCTCCTTCATTCCTGGTAGCAATGCAGGCTCATACAGCCACTCTGGCGAGCTATCTGGTGATTCTTAAAGAAATTAAAGATTGAAATGCCGTATGACCCTGCTATCCCACTTTTGGGAATAACCCCCCATGCAGCAGAGGTTAGCCTCGATAGCACAAGCATGACCATGTTCATAGCAGCACTGTTTACAATAGCAAAGTCATGGAATCAACCCAAATGTCCAACAGTTGACGAGTGGATAAGGAAACTGTGGTACTTCTCTACAATGGAGTACTACTCAGCCATCAAAAATGATGAATTACTGGAATTTGCTGGGAAATGGATGTCATTAGAAACAATTATATTAAGTGAAGTATCCCCATCCCAGAAAATTAAGCGCCGTATGTACTCCCTAATAGGTGGCTCCTAGTAACCAAACTCACCCAGCCCATATTTGAGACACTCAAAGTTAAATCTATGTAATACTGTAATTGCAAGGATTATGAACAGGAGGAATGGGGTAGGAAGGCCACACACAAGGAGAGAGGGGACCATGTTACAGCAGAGAAAATAGGCCTCCATCAAGGAATGCAAGTAAGTTATGTGACACCTGGTTAAGTTCACAGACGTTCGTTCATGGTCATGTACAACTGAAGGGGTATTATCTCACCAGAAGGGGAGGGCATATAGTCTGGTAGATAAAAAGCAAACATTTTCCAAATGGGTGATTGACCCCTCCCTCACTGACGTTTCCTACTTTTATTACATCTACCCTTGAATGTGCTATTATAACAAGACTCCAGTTTAACAGCTTTTTGTCTCTGACCAGGGGGCTACATACAGTGCCCATCAGGATGGAGTGAAGGGCATTGCAGGAGCAGCAAAACTGCAAAAGAAAATCAACAAACCACAATCCAGAACTTCAGAGTCTCTATATCAACCACATAGAACTAGGCCAGCCTAATCTCTCCCCATCCTGAAGCTCAGGGACATTTGCGGTAGAGGGGCGGTAAGATTGTAAGAGCAAAAGGATGGGAGGAGCAATGATTTGCAAGATTCTTCACACTAGTTAGGGCCAAAGCAAACATAATAGGACTTTGCATGCCCTACGCAATGTCCAACACACTATTGACCTCACAAAGTCTAGCATCAGCTAAAGGCACCAAGATCCTTGGAGGCAAGGGATTGAGAGCCACAGTAGTGTTCCTATGCTTAAGGGGAACATGAAAAAGGGTTCGGTAAATGCCACTGCGTCCTTGTATGTCATCGGAGAGGAGGACCCAGAGGAGAGTTAGGCATACACAATAAAGGACTTGCTGGGAATTGGGGGGAGGGGAGGTACTGGGGGATGGGAGGGAGGGGATGGGGAGCAGGGGTTCATGGGGAGGAGGAGGGAGGGAGGGAACTGGTCTACCTATTAAGTTTGTATGAGCGGAAATAATTTAAAAAGTATTGAAAATAAAATAAAATAAAGGAAGGGAGGAAGGAAGGAAAGAAGAAAAGGAAGGGAGGAAGGAAGGAAGGAAGGAAGAAAGGGAGGAAGGAAGGAAGGAAGGAAGGAAAGGGAAGGAGAGGGAGGAAGAAGGAGGAAGAGGGAGGGAGGGAAGGAGGGAGAGGGAGGGAGATAGAGGGAGGGAGAGAACCAAGGAAGGAAATAATGTTTAACTGATCAGAATTGGCATTCTCAAGAGTTGGAATATAACAGATCCAGAGCCAAATTATATTGGGATACCTTTAACCTCTTTAGTAAGTATCTATTGACTCATCTTTAAGTTCAGTTTGACATTTCAACTATATATAAACCCTCTTATACTTATGTGAGTTCACTATGCCAGAAACATAGACAAACATATTTGTGGCTTTCCAGAATGTCAGAATTGAGTGACTAATAGCACATTCACAAGGTGTAACCGTTTAAATAGCATACATTTACCTGATGTGTTCACTTTTCTTGATCATTCTGGCTGGGGAGAATATGGGTTTTTATTACAATCTTAATTCTAATATTAATTCTCAAATCACATTACATGGCACACAGCAAATCCCTATCTATCATCTATGTATCTTTCTCTCTTTCATCTATCTATGTGTATATATGTGGGTTATAGAATGACCTAAAGTGTGGGGCTGGAGAGATGGCTCAGGGGTTAAGCCTCTGCCTTGCAGGCGGAAGGTCTTAAGTTGGAATCCTTACCCAGTGTATAGACGCCTGCGTTTCTGGTCCTGGTAGGGCGGAGCCTGTGAATCCCTGGGCAGAGTAAACAAGGAGGAGGTGGAGACGGTCCAGGGTGGTTCCCGAATTCGCCTGTGGTTCTACACACACACATACATACATGCATACGCGCATACGCACACAAGCCCAAATGAATAAATACTAAAAAAAAAAAAAAAAAAAGAAAACAGAGTGACCTAAAGTGTTAAGAGACCCCAATGGAGTTCAAGAGGTCTCAGAATTCCTAAGAAGCAGGGAAGTTGATAGAATTGTACAGTCTGTATGGAAGAGATAATAAACCTAACTGAGCTGCAGAGAGGACTTTAGAGAAGCAGCAACAGCTGCAAGTCAGGCCCCAGAGTTTTGAGAACAAAGCTGTAGGGTTGGATCTAGCTGCAGAGGTAAATGGACAGAACCAAGTCCAGATGAAAGAATGAGAGAGTGCCAAATGCAGGACCCAGTCCAGATGTAGGAATAGATACACTGATGGAGAGCAGGAACAGATGTGTGAACAAGAAAAGGGACAGATGGCAATTGAGCAAGCTATGTCAGCTAGCAGAGACCAAGCCAGAGTGAATTTCTTAGGTGACTTGGAAGTTCCCTTCCTCTACATCCTTAATGCATACAACAGATCGTTATATGACACATCAGTCGGGGTTGTCCCCATCTCATTACACTATGTTTGACATTTTATTGTTTCCAAGTGTGGCAGTTATACCCTTTCCTCAGTCTGGTCTATATCGTAGGATCTTAATTCTGTTTTCCTAACGATTTTAATACACCCATGTGACTTACAGTCACAATTTGCTCCAATAAATTTATAGGCTAGAGAGATGGTTCATTGTTTAAGGCCCTGCATCACAAACAGAAGGTACTGGACTTGGATCCCAGGTCCCACATATGCCAGGCATGGGAGAAAAAAATGATAGTAAAAAAAATATAGGTTAGCACCTTTCCTACTCCCATGAATAAGTTATTTATCACTTTGTGCCTCATGGGTGGTACAGGACAAATGGTGTTGTTTACATGTCCACTTGGGTGAAAAGTCAGCCTCTAGCTTTAAAGAGGAATCAAAAACTGCTTATAAAATTGAGTCATCTAGAGAAAAGCACAGTCTCACAGCTTAACACAATATAGAGTAATTCAGAACAGGAAACAGCCTGATCTCAACAATTAGCAAACCACTAGGTTCTGACCATACAGTGGAGTACAGGCTGGAGATATTAACCTGAAATCTAACTTGTAGCTGAGGAAGTCTTCTGAAGGACCTCTATTCTTGATCATGGCACAGAAAAATAATTTCAGGACTATGCAGAATGAAGAATATTTGGAATTTGTTAGGAAGTGGTTTTAACATAGATTTAAACATGGGCTAGAAGGAAAGGCAACATGGGAAGAGTATAAGGAACACCCGAATGTGAGCGTGGGCTTCTCAAGAGAGCCAAGCTTAAGAGACTTTATATGAGACATGCACATGATTTTGGATACATGTGAAGTTTGATCTGAAAGAGTTACTAAGGAAACTTTTCTTTTTTAATAAGTGATATCATAGGGGAGGTCTTGATTGTATAGGATTATAAGTGATAAGATAAAACTGTTAGTTAGAAGGGTTGTATCAGGAAGTTAAGATATGTCAGTATGGTGCACAAAGGTTATAGTCCTATTTGTCAATTTCCAAGAAAGTCACAAGGTTTGCTTCGCTTTACTGGGAAGGGAATAAGATCACTCTTGAAGGTAATATTAGCTGAGTTCTGAAGTATACTTCCTTATCATTTTAGAATTCTTACTTGAAAATACATCTTTACAAAAGGAATATAGTCTCTGTGTAGGCAAACTTCAAAGAAAATATGTTGGAATCTTTAACTCTCAAATGACAAGACACTTCAACCAGAATCCATAATGAGGAGTTCTCCTGTCTCCTGTCATCAAATGGTATCCAAGACTTATAGGAAAGATTGCACTGCTAAACGCAATGATGATTGTTGACTTTCTCTTGCTTTGTGACTCTCAGCAAGGCAGGGACAGAGACACAGATAGAGGAGTTTCTTTATTCTTTGAAAGACCTACCACATACAAATCCAATTTCAGATTTGTCCTACATGAAACAGAGCAGACATTAATTAGATGTCTTTTAATATAATCTTAAGCATGAGCATTAGGAGAAAGAGAAATACTCAGGAAAGAATAAGACATAAATATGTCATATATATGTATATGTATATATGTATGTGTCTCCCAAGTTACATATCAAAAAGTTGCAAAGATCATTTTTTTCCTTTTCCATCTCTTTTTGATAGGCGAGATTATATAGTGGGTCTGGAGCTTCTTGGATGGGATTAAAATCTGATAAGGTAAAAGTTGGAGACACTGGGGTTTTGCAAGTGTTTTAAGGCCTGATGTACAGTATAAAAAGGGATTTTAGTAAGATTCAAGAAAATTTCAGTTTACCAATGGGTAGAGGCAAAGGCCTTAAGCAAATGCTGCTAGTTATATTGAAATTCTTGATTTTCAACTAGCAAGAGAATCAGACTCTAGGGTGAGGGACTCCCCCTGCCCCAATTCCCCCTTGCCTTCTACCCCTTTCATGTCCAGGTCAGTTTCTCTTTCTATCTTGTCTCATGATTGAAAAATTCATGTAATCACTTCCATGTTGAAATAGGTTTTTTATGAGAACCTAAATTCTTGTTTCTGTCCCATGATTACTCTTACTTGGTTCATGCTTGACACCTTTGAAATTAGAACTATACATTGATTGCAGAGAAATTACATGGGATGCTTAATGAATCTTTCAGGTAGCATCATCAGGTAGTATAACCAAAGATGTCTGGATTCAGAATAGCATATTACACATTATTACCTAATTGATCAATAGCTTTTTGTGTCTGTTTTCATTTTGCAGCATTGGTGATGTTCTGGTGGTTTGGAGGGGCTGTTGCTATTATTTATAAGGTTATTGTTATCTAGGTTTAATTTGTAATATTTTTTCACCTCTTGGTAATATTGAGAATTTATAATCTATTTTTCTCTCTGGCAATTGAACACATGGTCTCTAGCATGTTACACAAATGTTCTACCATTAAGCTGTCACCCCAATCCTACACTCTATTCTTATATGCCTTTTATTTATTTGCAAATCAAATAGTATAACTAAGTATAAACAGTATTTTCCCCCTACATACCTCTAGATTTTTGTAGGTCCATTGCAAGTTTTATGTTGATGCTGTTTATAATTTACTTTTTTGTTCTGTCATTGAAATTCCTGCAGTCTTTCTCTTTGCATTTGTCACATACAAAACAATAAGCTTTATTACACATTTTTAAAACCCTATACTGTTAGTACTGGTTGGAGCAGGAAAGAAAAAGACAAATACACAAGATCATTTGTAGTAGCCTGAGGAATTGTTTTTCTAAATTTTTTATTATTTATTATTTATTCAATTGTGCATGTATGTGTGCGCACATGTGTGTTTGTATGTGTAGAACCACGGACGAATTCAGGAACCACCGTGGACCGCCTCCATCTCCTCCTTGTTTACTCTGCCCAGGGATTCACAGGCTCCGCCCTACCAGGACCAGAAACGCAGGCCGCCCCCTCTTCCTCCCGGTGTCTATATGTGGGGTCTAAGATAGGAACTCAGGACCTTCCGCCTGCAAGGCATTGGCTTAACCCCTGAGCCACCTCTCCAGCTCCCCTGAGGAATTGTTTTTAAGCGTATCTACTTGGTGACGTCACGATTCTTTGACTTCATCACAGGAAAAAAAATTCAGAACACAGCAGCATGAAGCAGAGTTGGCATTAATTATGATTGGATTTTAACATAGATTTAAGCATGGACATTTATTTAAAGTGGGGCACAGGGCTTAGGAATAGAGCACAACCAGCATGCACCTGGGGTTCTCAAAAGAGAGCTGTACTAAAGTGTCTTATCAGTAGCCATATACATGAATTTGATGACTTCTGAGTTATATTATCTTCAGGAGTTCAGAGAAGTTTTTTTCTTGTTTTTTTTTTTCTCCTTTCTTTCTTTTCTTGTAAATGAGATCATAAGGTAGCTTCTGAGGTGTATTGGGCAGGGTTGCAGCCTAATTTCTAGAACATAGGTCACAAGATTGCAAGGAATTCTTCCTTGACTGGGTCACAAAATGATCAAGGCACACTTTGTGACAAAGAATAAAATGCAGGAACTTGTTTGTGAGGGTCTCAGAGAGTTACAGGTTTACAGCTTTAAAAAATGAGTAAGGTTGAACTCAAAGGTTGCCTTTGTTTTGGCATTAAATGACCACTAAGGAATCTAGGTCCTCTAGGTAATCAATACATGAACAGAGAGGCTACAAGCAGGGCGTAAAAACCACCTTCTGACTGCCTATAACCTCAGAGGTTGTGTGTGTGTCAGGGACAGAGGCAGCCCAGCTAACATAAGATGGGTCACACATTAACTATGCACCTCTCCCCTACCCAGAGAAAGAATGACACTTGTCACGTAGCACATGATGAACATGCCCCACTCCCCTACCTCTGTCATATAACATAGGACACACATTAACCATGCTTACTTCTCCGACTTAGCATCTGATGTTCAAGTCACCTCTCCTCTCCGTTCTTAAAACTTTGTATCTGAACGACAGGGCTCCCTCTGACCTGTCTATTCTTTTTAAATTTTTTTTCCAATTTTAAAAGCAAAATGAGTGCTTATCCCTATTTCTCTTCATCCGGGAGCTCCATTTCAAATGAAAAAAATATCAGAAACACTACTAGTTTCAAATCATTTCATACCACTGACCTTTTAAAGAAATAAATTGACTCTTGAATTTTGGCAGAAATTCTATTTTTTTTAGTTTGGAGACATACCATTTGTTAATGAAAAGTTTTCCTTAGTATCTCTTACATTCTTTACTCTTTTTGGAAGATTTGTTTAAAGGAAGCAGAGAAAAAATATTATTAATTTGCCATATTCTATCACAAATCTCCTGAATTACCACTTCTTAATGAACTGCTTCCTTTATAAGGTAAATTCAAAAATTTTAAGTCCTAAATCTGTCTTATACTAGCAGCATTTCTTTGGAATTCTAGCTAATCTCTCTGAATCATACTTTCTCTGTGTTTAATTGGAGTGTAAAATAGTATACACATTTCCTGTCTTATTGAGATGCCTCATGTTATAATGACATCTTAACTATTAGTAACTATTATTTCATTCCTATAACTTTTCATGTAGACATTTCAGTTGTCATGAAGCCTGGGTGACAGTGTTGTCATGGTGATTAAATTAGACATTAGT
This sequence comes from Typhlomys cinereus, assembly GCA_023101885.1. NCBI lineage: Eukaryota > Metazoa > Chordata > Mammalia > Rodentia > Platacanthomyidae > Typhlomys > Typhlomys cinereus. The sequence goes on along the minus strand of JALPQD010000159.1, from coordinate 41,247 downwards.
GATTACATAGTGTTGCCTAGTGTTTATAAAATAATCTTGCCACAGTTTGTTCAGAATTTTCTTCCTGTTCTGAACCTATGCTAGAAAATTCATGCACCGTGTTTTCATGAGAGAACCACATTCCTACTTGGCTGCTAAGTAGTATAAACGTTGCAATTCTCAACAGCTTAAAGATTCCCAAACAAGGTGTTCCCTGAGACCTGACGCTATGCTATTTCAAGTTCCCAGGGAGGTATGACCTAAAGTGCTCATGTAGAAGGAATTCACAAAACTTTTCTCTAGCAATCATAGCCTGATTTCCTATCTTTTCTCTGCTAAAGAAAAGTGATTATGCAAACTCTGTTCTTTTGTGCAGAAAAAAAGTTACATTTGCTTTCAACATCTGAGTACATGAGAAGTTAGGAAATTTCTATCAGTATAAAGTAGAGATATTCACCTTTCCTTAACCTAAAAAAGGGAATATCTTTCCCAAATAATAAGAAACTATTTCCACAGTTAGTAACCACACAACTGAGAAATTGTGTGATAGAGTTGGTTTTACCAGTTAAATACAGGTGTCGACTTGATAATTGAAGGCTGAGATGTTAGGAATAAATGTGAAGAATTATTTAGTTAAGATGAGACTGAGTAAACCTATGGGTGACTGCTTAATTGATATGGGAAGATCTAGCCCATAGTAAATAAGACCATTCCCTGAGCAAATGGATAAGATGGAAAGAGAAGTGGCTGGAAATTTGGCAGAGTGTCAAGAGAGAAAATATGAACCTCTGTCGCTCTACCTGTAGATACACTGTGACCAGTTCTCTGTCCTTCTGACACTGAACTCTCCTCCTTTGATATCAAACTACAACCAAGATCTGTAAGACAAGAATGAACTCTTATCTCATTAAGTTGTTAATTCAATTGAATGCACTGTATTCATTCAACTATAGGAAGGTGAAATTTTCGCACTGCTCAATCATAAGAGATGTCATATCTAATTTTTTGTGCTCACTTATCTATGACCATCTTGGTAAGAATGCATATTCCTTTCTTTGTCAACTGTGATAAGTGTATTGTTATTAGATATTTCACATATTATTTTGACTGGGTTGGCATGAAGTAATGATCAGGTTACATGTTCCCTTTGTTTGAAGGTTACATATTGCTCCTTAGCTATAAAATAGAAAGAAAAATTAATGTGCAATCCAGAGACAGACATCAGCCTTTTCTGAACTTTTCTGCTTCTGGGTTTGCAAAACCTATCATCCCATTCCTCTAAAATGTTTCCAAATAATATCCTTAGGCTAAAGCATTGTTTTGTATACTTATGTATGTGCAATAAAATAAACATAAATAATGCAGATGCTACTGCTTACTGCATAATTGCTTTCTTTCTTGATCATATTTCTTATTTCTGAAGACATTCATGTCTACTTTTATATTTCACAAATATGATCATAAGAAATGAAAAAGTGTTAAAAGTGGACCTGTTTTAAATTACTTCTCCCCCCCATTTGTATATAGAAACTTATACATAGGTTCACAAAATAAAGTATAAATATTTTCCATAACTTTTTTCAAAGACATGGTAGGATAATATCTCAATTACTTTTCCTGTTGATATAATTACATGCCTTACTACAAGCTACTCAAGAGACAAATAATTTATTTTGGCTCATAGTTAAAAAGTGCAGTTCATGGATTCAGGAAGAAATTAAACAGGAAATTCAAGATTTCCTGAAAGTGAACGAAAATGAAAATACAACTTACCAAAATTTCTGGGACACAATGAAAGCTGTTCTAAGAGGTAAGATCATAGCTCTTAATGCCTACATCAGAAAAATGGAAACATCAGAAATAATTTAATGATGCAGCTTAAGGCTTTGGAGTGTGGAAGAAAAGAAATTTTTACAGAAATTGTGACAAATAATGAGGTTATGACTAAAAGCCTGGTGGTCAGCAGTTTTCAGAGTTCTGAAAACAACAGGTGGATAGAGACTGAAAAACATCTCCCCTCTCAAGGTCCCTGTGAGAGGGCCAGATGCCAAACCACCCAGACCCAGATACTAGACCACCCAGACCTCCCCCCAAAGTTGGTTCCAGGAATCTTCCCCCTTCAAGGTCTCGGAGAAATGTTTTCAGTATGTCCAGATGCCGCCTAAGCCTGCTTCCCCCCTCCCCACACAGAACTCCGGGAAATGCTCCCCCTCTCAAGGTCTAATATGTGCAGCTATGCCAAACACCACCAAAGCCTTTGTATTATTATTGTAACTATGACCGAAGCTTCACCCCAAGCCCACTGCTATCTTGCACAAACAAGTCAGCCCTGCAGCGGACGTGTTGACCGGGACCTCACCCACCAAGAACTGCTCGGGACCTCGACCAGAACATATGGTGGTCACCCTTGGCTGACTCAACTTCCTTGTGTGCTGTGAAAAGTGTGCCAAAGAGTGCTATAGAAAAATACAAAATGTTTTCATATGTTTTGCTACCATATAAAAACCCTACCCCGACCTCAGTCGGGGCCGCTCTTCTCTTGCTTGCAAGGGGGAGGCGGTCCTGGCATGCCAGAATAAACTCGCCTATTGCCTTTGCAGCAGCCTCTCGGTCCTCCTGTCTCCTTTTGGGGTCGGGGTGGGTGACTTGGAGGGACTACGGTTCCAACAGGAGAAACTTGAGCAATCTGATCCCAAAAGTAGTAGAAGAGAGGAGATTAGCAAAATAAGGGGAGAAATATCTGAAATTGAGATTAAGAAAACAATAGAAAAAATCAACCAGTCAAAAAGCTGATTCTTTGAAAAAATCAATAAGATTGATACACCCCTAGCTAAATTAACCAAATACAAGAGAGAGAAAACCCAAATTAACAAAATTAAAAATGAACATGGAGTTATCACTACGGATACCCAAGAAATCCAGAGAATTATAACATCATATTTCAAAAACTTGTACTCTGTGAAGTTTGACAACACAAAAGAGATGGATGAATTTCTAAGTAAACACAACCTACATAAATGGAATGAGGAAGTTGTGAATTATTTAAATAGTCCTATAACACATAAGGAAATTGACGAAGTAATCTCGAATCTTCCCACTAAAAAATGTCCTGGACCAGATGGATTCAGCACAGAATTCTACCAGACATTTAAGGAGATAATAACACCAATACTCCTTAAACTGTTCCACCAAATAGCAAAGGAAGGAACACTACCAAATTCCTCCTATGAAGCTAATGTCGTCTTAATCCCAAAACCTAATAAAGATTCACTTAAAAAAGAAAACTATAGGCTGATCTCGCTGATGAACACAGACGCAAAGATTCTCAACAAAGTCTTAGCAAATCAGATTCAAAAACATATCAAAAAGATCATTCACGGGGACCAAGTAGGCTTCATCCCCGGCACACAAGGTTGGTTCAACATACGCAAGTCAATAAATGTAATTCATCATGTGAACCAGTCCAAAGTCCAAGACCACATGATACTCTCGGTAGATGCAGAAAAAGCCTTTGACAAAATCCAACAGACTTTTATGATCAAAACGCTAGAGACTGTAGAAATGAAAGGAACCTTTATCAATATAATAAAAGGTGTATACAACAAGCCCACAGCAAGGATTATGCTCAATGGGGAACAATTGGAAGCATTCCCACTTCAATCAGGAACTAGACAAGGCTGTCCGCTCTCACCACTTCTATTCAATATTGTACTTGAAGTCTTAGCTGAAGCCATAAGACAAGAAAGGGACATAAGAGGGATTCAAATCGGCAAGGAAGAAGTCAAGCTATCCCTATTTGCAGATGACATGGTCTTATACCTGAGTGATCCCAAAAACTCCACCAGGAAGCTCCTGGAACTAATTGAGAAGTTCAGCAGGGTGGCAGGATACAAAATAAATGTGCAAAAATCAGAGGCCTTCCTATATGCCCAGAATGAAAGAAGTGAAAAAGCCTTGAGAGAAACAATCCCATTTACTATAGCCCCTAAAATAATGAAATACCTTGGTATAAACCTAACCAAGGAGGTAAAAGACCTTTACAATGAAAACTTTAAAACCCTAAAGAAAGAAATAGAAGAAGACACCAGAAGGTGGAAAGACCTCCCATGTTCCTGGATTGGTAGAGTCAACATTGTAAAAATGACCATCCTACCAAAGGCAATATACAAATTCAATGCTATACCAATTAAAATCCCAAATCAATTCTTTAAAGAAGTTGACCAAATAGTCTCAAAATTCATTTGGAGGCACAAAAGACCCAGGATAGCAAAGACAGTCCTGAGTAACAAAAACACTGCTGGAGGTATTACCATAACAAACCTTAGTTTATCCTACAAATCTATAGTTGTAAAAACTGCCTGGTACTGGCTCAAAAATAGACACACAGATCAATGGATAAGGGTTGAAGACGCAGATATAAGCCCACAAAGTTACAGCCATTTGGTCTTTGACAAAGGGGCCCAAAGAATCAAATGGAAAAAGAACAGCATCTAAAACAAATGGTGCTGGCAAAACTGGATCTCCACATGCAGAAGATTAAAACTGGACCCATACTTGTCACCATGTACAAGACTTAATTCCAAATGGATCAAGGACCTTGATTTAAGGCCAGAGACTTTAAAAACCATAGATGAAAGGATAGGGAACTCCCTCGAGCTGATTGGGCTAGGCCAACACTTCCTAAACAGACATCCAATGGCACAGTCACTGCAACAACTCTCAACAGTTGGGATCTTGTGAAATTAAAGAGGTTCTGTTCAGATAAAGAGATTGTAACAGGAGCTCAAAGGCAACCCACAGAATGGGAGAAAAATCTTCACTAACCACATATCTGACAGAGCTCTACTGTCCAGAGTGTACAAAGAACTTAGAAAACTAAACTCCAGGGAAAACACTGGCCCAATTAAAAAATGAGCCCTGGAACTTAAAAGAAACTTTACCAGGGATGAAATTAAAATGTCTAACAAATATCATAAAAAACGCTCCACTTCCTTAGCCATCAGGGAAATGCAAATCAAAACTTCCCTGAGATATCATCTCACCCCGGTCAGGATGGCAAAAATCCACAATACAAACAACGACAAATGCTGGAGAGGATGTGGAGAGAGGGGTACTCTCCTACATTGCTGGTGGGAATGCAGGCTCATACAGCCACTCTGGCAAGCCGTCTGGAGATTCTTAAAGAAATTAAAGATTGAAATGCCATATGATCCTGCTATCCCACTTTTGGGAATAACCCCCCATGCAGCAGAGGTTCGCCTCGATAGCACAAGCTCGACCATGTTCATAGTAGCACTGTTTACAATAGCAAAGTCATGGAATCAACCCAAATGTCCAACAGTTGATGAATGGATAAAGAAGCTGTGGTACATCTATACAATGGAGTACTACTCAGCCATCAAAAATGATGAATTACTGGAATTTTCTGGGAAATGGATGTCATTAGAAACAATTGTATTAAGTGAAGTATCCCAAACCCAGAAAATTAAGCGCCATATGTACTCCCTAATAGGTGGCTCCTAGTACCAAACTCACCCAGCCCACATTGAGACACTCAAAGTAAACCTATGTAACACAGTAATTGCAAGGATTATGAACAAGAGAGATGGGGTAGGAGGGCCACACCAGAAACAAGGAGAGAGGGTACCATGTTACAGCAGAGAAAATAGGCCTCCATCAAGGTCTGCAAGTAAGTAATGAGAGACCTGGTTAAGTTCACAGACGTTCTTTCCTGATCTCACCAGAAGGGGAGGGCATATAGTCTAGCAGATAAAAAGTAATCATTTTGCAAATGGGTGATGGACCCCTCCCTCAGGGAGGTTTCCTACTCTTATTACATCTACCCTTGAATGTGCTATTATAACAAGACTCCAGTTAAACAGCTTTTTGTCTCTGACCAGGGGGCTACATACAGTGCCCATCAGGATGGAGTGAAGGGAATTGCAGGAGCAGCAAAACTGCAAAAGAAAATCAACAAACCACAATCCAGAACTTCAGAGACTCTATATCAACCACCTAGAACTAGGCCAGCCTAATCTCTCCCCACCCTGGAGCTCAGGGACATTTGCCGAAGAGGGGGCGGTAAGATTGTAAGAGCAAAAGGATGGGAGGAACAACGATTTGCAAGATTCTCAACAATAGTTGGGGCCAAAGCAATCATAATGGGACTTTGCATGCCCTGCGCAATGTCCAGTGCACTGTTGCCCTCATAAAGTCTAGCATCTGTTAAGGGCACCGAGATCCCTGGAGCCAAGGGATTGACAGCCATAGTAGTGATCCTATGCTTAAGGGGAGCAAGAGAAAGGGCTTATGGAAATGCCACTGGGTCCTTATATGTCATCGGAGAGGAGGACCCAGTGGAGAGTTAGGCGTACACAATAAAGGACTCTCTGGGAATTGGGGGGGAGGTACTGGGGGATGGGGAGGGACAGGAGGGGGTTCCGGGGGAGGAGGGGGAGGGAGGGAACTGGTAAAAAAATTTAAAATGTGTAATTAAATTTTCAATAAAAAAAAGTGCAGTTCATCATAGGAGGGAGGAGATTCTGGGTGGCAAGAGCTTGAAGTGGTTGATCATGCTGTATCCACCGGAACAGAGAAAGAGATATGAATGCTAATGATCTGTTTGATTTTTATATTTTATTCACTCCAGGACCCAAGCCTAGATGATATCTATCCATTGTTAGGGTGTGTCTTCCCACCTTAATTAACTTAACCAAGATAATTCCTCACAGACACTCTAATCTAATCAAGATATTCTCTCACAGACATGTTCAGGCATTGTCTCCTTAATGATTCTAAATCACATCAAGTTTATATTCATTGTTAACCATCAGAATCCCAAAATTTGTGAACTCCACAACATCTAATTACATCATTTTTAAGCCAAATCCTCCCATCCCTTGTAGCCCTAGGTTCAGAGACATCTCAAAAAATATTCCCTTCATCTCAAAAATTAACCATAGTTTTAAGAATTTGACTACTTCTTGAAAATCCAAAGTATGTATCTCATCTGAGACTAAAGACAATTATTTCAGGGATTCAGACACTGACACAGTCTGACCTCACCTGCTCTCAGACACTCTGGAACATGACAACCTTTAAAACCACTATGTGGACAATGCTGCCAAGTATACCTACAAGTTCTAACATGTAGATAGGTTTCTTTGGACACAGTGCATCAGCTTCTGTGTGTTGAATCTATAGAAACACTTTTTCTTTTTTTTTAAACATTTTTTATTATATCCGCTCATACAAACTTAATAGGTACACCGGTTCCCTCCCTCCCTCCTCCTCCCACCGACCCCTCTGTTCACCCTCCCATCACCCCTCCCTCCCCATCCCCCAATCCCTGGAGAATCCTTTAATGTGCATGCCAAACTCTCCTCTGGGCCCTCCTCTCTGATGACATACAAGGACCCAGCGGCATTTCCCTGAACCCTTTCCTTTGTTCCCCTTAAGCATAGGAACACTAGTTTGGCTGTCAATCCCTTGCCTCCAAGGATCTTGGTGCTTTTAGCAAATGCTAGACTTTGTGGGGTCAATAGTGTGTGGGACATTGTGCAGGGCATACAAAGTCCAATTATGATTGCTTCGGCCCTAACTTGTGCGGAGTATCTTGCATATCATTGCTCCTCCCATCCTTGTGCTCTTACACTCTTACCATCCCCTCTTCCGCAAATTTCCCTGAGCTTCAGGATGGAGAGATTAGGCTGGCCTAGTTCTAGGTGGTTGATATAGAGTATCTGAAGTTCTGGATTATGGTTTGTTGATTTTCTTTTGCGGTTTTGCTGCTCCTGCAATGCCCTTCACTCCATCCTGATGGATATTGGATGTCACCCCCTGGCCAGAGATAACACTTTTTCTATACATTTGCTTCAAAGGAACTAGGAATCCCTTCAGATTCAGATTGAGTTCTCTCCTTTCAAATAAGTTTACATTTTCACAAGTCAGAGCCTTTGGTGGGTAAGTTCTTGTCCTTAACACACAATTCTTATCACAGTGAGAGCAAGATATATCCTTCTAACAATGACAACATCTTTTCTAGCATTTGCCCAAGCTAAAAAGTTTAATTTGATCAAGCTCTTTCTTCTATCCTAAACTGCATGTTTCATAATTTTCCATCAAACTTTTTGCTCCTTTTCATTGTAGACCTGAATAATTTCAGAAATAGTATCCATTCCATGGCCTAAATGAAATTATCTTGAAATTTTCTCAGTCATACATATTAGCACATTATCATTAAATTAAACTTCATCCAAGTTCTCATAATGGGCAGAATGAAATCAAATTTTTGGTACTAGCCCAGTTCCTGATAGAATTCTTACTCCCTTCAGAAATCTCATGAGCTAGACTTCCATTTTCCATGTTTTTCATAGAATTCTTGCCCTCTGAGCACTCATCAGAATGCAGGATTAGCTTTGCTTCTTGCTTTCATAGATTTTTCTAACCAATGTTATCAAAACCGCTTGACAGAACACATAAGAATCACATGATCAATTTCATCATGGCCATTACTCTGACATCTGACACTGATTTTCTGCTTGTTCTCATAAAATGCCACAAAAACAAAAGAGTTTAAGGAGAAAAGGGCTAATTTTGGTCCACACTTCAAGGTTATGGTTTACTGTGGCTTGGAATTCCTGGCAGCAGAAATTGAGGGAGCTGGTTTAGTTGAATCTACAACCAGAAGGCAGAAAATGATTTCTTGTGCTCAGCTAGCTATTTCCTTTTCATTACGTCTAGTGCTCAAGCCTAAGGAATGGTCTTCCCCACATTTTATGGTTACTCTTCCTGTTTCAATTAACTTCATCAAGATAATCATTTAAAGTCATAATCAGAAACCTTCCTCTCTGGTGATTTTACAACTTTTAATATTTATAATCACTATTAACCACTGTAGATGACTATTCAATTTTTTCTTTTTTTATTTCCACTCATACAAACTTAACAGGTACACTGGTCCCCTCCCTCCCTCCAACCTCCCACCAAGCTGTGCCCCCCTCCCCTCCCCCCTTCCTCCCCACCCCCCATCCCCGGAGCATCCTTTAATGGACTATTCAATTATGAAAGTAATGTACATAAACTTGGTTTATTTGGTTATCTTCAATACTTTAACAGAGAAGTATTTTTGAGAACAATAAGGTATGTTTCTAAAAATATATTGCTTGTTTGTCTTAGATATTAGCACAATCTTATTTTAAAGCATATTCTTCAAGTATTTTAAGAAAAAAATTGGTGTTATTTTGCTTTGAAAACTAAAAGCAGATTAATATTGATTCATTCTTGATATAAGCAATTTTTATACTAATCTGTAATATTTGATGCAAAAGTCTTAGAAAATCATTTGGACTCATGATGCATTTATTGAATCATAATGAAGAGGCTAAATAAATTATGAAGAGGAGTCAAACTTAAATATGTTAAAATTTATCATGCACAAAAGTGAATCACATTTAAATGTAACATTGAAAATGATGACTCCCTTGCCCCTCTGGACTCCATGCCTTTGCGTTCTTTTCATTTCTCTTCCCCCTCATGGATTCCATGATTGGAGTCCATGAGTTCTTGGGGGCTCTCTTGCTCCTCACAGATTCCCATCCATGAGTTCCAGTCTATCTCTCCTTTAATAAACTCTGCCTTAATTTAAAAAAAAAAGAAAATGAGCAAGCCATTAAAATTTAAGAAGCTACTTACATAACAACAATTGCAAAAAAAAGAGCTATTATTTATAGAAGTAACTACATGTGAGAAGTTTCATGTATTTTATTTCATACAATTTTTATCTTTATCTAAAAATATTGGAAAAACAACATAAACCTTTAAGATCAAAGGTAAAGACAGGTCAATATTTCTGTTATATCAAGAGTTCTTAACAACCTACCAGGAAACACTGATATATCTAAATAAAATTTTAAAACATAGGATAGGAAAAATAAGCAGAACATGAGAGTTGATGACTTTAATTCTAACAATAGGATACAGAGTCAAGAAGGACAATAAAAAATGAAAAGCCAAGAGATACAAGTCTATTTAATATAATAGAGGAGCTATAAATATTTATTACTCCATAAAAAGACCTTAACCTAACTAATAACTCAGTTTAAGTTCGCCTCTAACTGTAAATAACCATGCTAAGCACAGAATGATGAAACAGTGCATCTCTGGTAGTAAATAAATTGTTTCTCATTTTCTTCAAATAAATGAACCAATCCTCACTATGAACTTTAAAATTAACCATACCATTTAACTCAGAAAATAGTCATGTAGGAATATAAAGCATTGGTTAGAATGTACTAAATCATTTCTGCCTACATAATGGCCTCGTCAGGGTAATTGCAATCATATAATTGTGACATGTTTTGAAAGGAAAATGTCACCATAGGCTTATGTGTTTGAATACTGACCCTTACTTAGCTCATGACACTATTTGGGAAGGTTCTGAAATGTTTAAGAGATGAAGCTTTGCTGGAGGAATTATACCACTGCGGGCAAGCCTTGAGGTTTTGCATTCCTACTCTATTTCCTTTTTTTCCTGTCCTTTCTTCCTGTGAATACAATGTAACAAGCCAGCATCATGTTCCTATTGCCCCAACTTCCCCATCATGATAGACAATTTCCATTTGGAACTCTAGGCCAACATAAGTCACTTCTCCCTTTGTTGCTTTTCAAAGATATTTTTATCATAGTAACAGAAGAGAAAATAGTAAAACAAATAGATCCAATCACTTAATCATATAATGACTAACCTTACTGCTATTGAAGCAATTCTTATAAGGTATTGTACTAACACTAATGTATACATGTATATTTGTGTGTTTTCTGAAATACAAACATTTGCACATTTATATCATTTAATATACATAGGAGAAATGTTTTTGGTTCAGAGTATCACAAAATAGGAAAAGTGCATGCCTAAGCATCTTAATAGATGCATCCTTGTAAAGAATGTTTTTTTCACATAACAAATTCGAAATGGTGGGAAACCCTAAGGTAACAGTTGAAGATCACTTTTCCCTGATGTCGAAACCTTTGTGCCATCCTCTCCTCCCAAGCAGAGATTCTATGACTTTCTGTAAATAAGAACTACAATATCATTGATGGGATAGCAGTTCTGTGGTAATGCTTTATAGTTTATAGTAGCAATTTTGTCAGGAGACATACTCCTTTTCCCTGTATTTGATGAAGGAAGCTGGCATGCTGTGGCACTTTCCCTATGGAGAGAGACACATGGCAAGGAAGTGAAAGGGTTCTCTAAGCAGATGGCTAGTGAGAAAATTTGGCCCTCAGTCTGACAGATTGCAAGGAACCAAAGGCTGCCAGCAACCAATGGAGCCTAAAAGTGAATTCTTTCCTGGTCCAGTCCCACATAAGACCACACAAGTGGCAGACACACTGGAATGTGACCCCATTTAAACTCTCTGAAGAAACAATGATGCACAGAAACATTGTGATAATGAATGTGGATGCTTTTAAGCCACTCTTCATGGTGGTATTAATATATGTTAAGCACTAATTAATGTTTTCAAAAGTTGAAATGAAAATACATGATTAAAATTATATATGGCATTTGTCATTCCATCTTCAAGGGATACTAATTCCAAAATTTTTATTGCTTTCAAAAGCAATGAGATTATCTTCATCATTCATGCTTTACAGAAGGGAAACTGTTGCTACAGTGAATCTAACCCATTCTCCTAACAAAAAAATCCCTTTGTGTTTTTCCCATTTAAATAAATCCATGACTTAACTATACATAGTGCTTTTAAGTTATATTGCATAACATATATCCAAGAAAAATATCACTTTTTAAGAGCTAAAATTTGTTGAAATATTATCATAATAAAATTTTCAATTGTACTGAAGACATGGCTAAGGGATTAAGACTGGCTCTCAAGTAGAAGGTTCCGAGTTCAGACCCCAGGTCACATATAAAAATGCCAGGCAGAAAGGCAAACATCCTACACTTTCCACCTTAGTGAGAAATCCCAGAACAAAGCAAAAAGGAGGAAGAAGCAATCCAGGATGATTTCTGAAGTCACCCTTGATCCTCCACAGGGACATAGAGTTCCCAGGAAGGTTTTGACATCAGGGGAAAGTGATTTTCAGCTATTACCTTAGGGTTTCACACCATTTCGACACACACACACGCACACATGTACACATGCATACACACAAAATAAATAAATAAATAAAATTGTTCAATACAGTGTTAAATCACAATTTATTTGAAAATATTCATTAGTTTTCCCAGAATGTTAATCAAAACGTCAATGTATAACATCAGTATCCATCTAAACAAATCAAATGAAACACCAATAAAGTGACAATAGAAACCTGATTATACAAACACAGAGAGATACAAAAAGTCTATATCCAGATAGAAGAAACAAAATACCTCAGACTTTGAAATTTATTTCTTTTTTGAAAATAAAAGACTACTACTTTACCAGCTTTTTAGCCCTGAGGTTAACATTGTGTACTTTTAACCAATTGTCATTTCCCAGGCTACCAATACTCATCTACTAATAGAGACTGTCCTTAATTTATATTTGTTTAGAAATGTATTGCCATAGCTCTCTGCATTCACATTCAAAGAAGGTTCTTATGCTCAGGGCTGAGAGCAGTCTTTGTACTCCTCCATCTTCTGGAAAGTTTCCTGATCCTTGAGGTGAAGGAAAAATGTCCCACCTGGGACTGAACATTCTACAGTCCTCTACTGTCTGCTGACAGCCAAAAACCTCTGGGGGAAAGACTGATAGCTGTACCATGCGATGTAAAAAAAAAAAAAAAAAAAAAGGATAGGAGCAAGAGGAAAAGTTAAAGTGACAAAGTGACAGTGAGCCCCTGGGGGTATGGGAGGAACATAAGAAAAGTTCGAGTGGAAAGCAAGCAGAATATCTTACATACATGCATTAAATTGTCAAAGTAAAATTCACCAAAAAAGACAAGTGGAATAAAAAAAGAAGAAGGAAATGTTTTACTATCATTCCATTTGAATTTTCGATTACCAATACTGGAAAAAAATAATTTATTTCTTTAGAAGATTCATGCTGGAAATGTTAACTTCATGGCAGGCTTATGCTACTTGGCTCTCATTTCAAACACTACAAAAACCAGATTCATGATAAAGCTAGTGTAAAAATCTTATCCTAATACTATTCCGGAGTCATAATTGACTTGTATTACACTCAGAAAAAACCAAGTAACATACAGATTTTTCAACAATAAGCTCAAAACTCAATGGCAAATGGGATTTGATGAGCTTGTCAGGAATATTTTAGTTAAATAATACTGAAAATCGAGCATATTTGAAATGTACAGAAACATTTCTATTGATCATCAAATTGTGCTTGTGGTAGTTAATACTGATTGTCCATTTGACAAGATATAAAATTACCAGAGTCAAACTGATGCATGTGTATGTTGGTGGGGGGCTTGTGGGTGTGGGGGTGTGGGTGTGGGTGAGAGAGAGAGAGAGAGAGAGAGAGAGAGAGAGAGAAAGAGAGAATATACATGTGCATGTGCATGATGTGACAGTGTGGGTGTTTATAGACTGAGTTAACAAAGATGAGAAGACTCACTCTGAATTTGGGAATATTTTATGTAGTAGGTTCCAGTCTGAATACAAAAGAGAACGTTACCAAAACACTACTGTTCATCAATCTCTGATTTCTGGTGATCAAGTGCCTCAAGCTCAAGTTTCTGCGACTTCCCCATAAGGATGAACTATACCCTGATAAGGTCAGCAAAAATAAGTCTTTCTTCTTTAAGTTGATTTTGCCAAGTACTTTGTGACAGTGAAGATAAAAGTAACTAATTTGGAGTTTCTCATTTCTGTCAGACATATGCAAATAATTATTCGTTACCTAAAAACAGCAACTATTCCTTAGATTTTGTTGTTAAGGAATTTGATCTTCAATTTCTTCTCATTGCTCTTCTCAACAATTCTCATTTCAGTGATGTTCTTCTCATTAGATTTATAATTGAAGTTGCCTATTCCACTGCTACTAAATGATGTGGGAAAAATATGAACTGAACCCCCTGTGATTGTATGGTCTTCATAAAACATAGCTTATAGCAAAAGAAAAAAGTGAACCACCAAATGATGGAAATCAACTGAAAACAGACAAAAATTTACCTGAGCACAATCTTTTACTTCCTTAGAAATCTTTACATCCCAGAAAGATACTTACATTAATCATGGAATAAGTCAAAAGAATAAGGGTTTCTTCTACCAAAAAATTCCCTAAAGGCATCATGTAGGTTCTAGAACCCAGTCTGTCATAATGTCCTCTATCCTCCTACACCACCACTGAATCTTCCATTACCATATTCTTTATAGATGTCCTGTTTTTTTTTAATCTGAGCACACTTCCTATGCTTTGTCTGCTCGTTTTAATATTTCTCTCTGATTCTTCTTTATTCTCAGGATTTTTATTACAACATTGCCAGTTTCCAATGTGTTGTTTTAAATATTCTTGGATGAGACATATCTTTGCATGTTCATATTTATCTCTGTAAGCATGACAGGTAGAATTCCTCTATGAGACTACAAGTTCATATTTATCTCCCATCCTTTAACAGATTCTTGGAACAAGTCCACTGATAATGATGGCAGTAGTCACATCTTCTTGTGGTTTCCTTTTCCCATTTTCCTTCAGAACAAACCCCTTACTTCTAAACTTGGTAAAACTCCTTGTATTTTTCTGACTCTTGGTCCCCAAGGAAAGAGCAAGTAGTTTTATAACTCATTTTCATTCTTGTGTCAAAATGGAAGAACATGAATTATGAATTGGATCAGGAATATATATTTGTATTTAGCACTTCTGCTCTGAATTTAAGTATATTCCATTTGCTTGTTTTGGTGGTAGGATTGAATGTCCCTTTTCCTGGTGTAAAGACCACTGCTACATACTAGAAGCTTCTCAATTCCTCTCTAAGATCCTTCTCAAGACCTTCTAATAGGTTCTCCGCCAGTACCATAATCATCGAAAACATTTCTTATCCTGAAGTTCTCTGTTTGAAAGGGCTCACATGATTGGGTCAGGCATATCCCTATAATCTCCATCAACTCTTGTGATTTGTGTACTTTGAATTTTAATCACACATGCCATATACATCAGATAAATACCTTGACTAGTGATTGAATAACAATATCTGAAAACCCATAGAGGAATTCTACCTGTCATGCTTACAGATTATTCTTGTAATCCCAAAAATATGTCTAAATATAAAACTGAACAATTAAAATAAAAGAGAATGAAAAATTACTTCAGAATGAAGTAATGTTATTTTCAATTCTTTTCTATGCACACATACTTATATGTGCTCTGGACAATGCATTTAACACATGGGTGTAACAGAAATCAGCTCATCTGGTTATTTAGATGACTAATTATAAAAAAAAACTATGTGACTTCTCTAGCAAAATACTTAGCAAATGACTCTAAAAATTTGAAGTTCAATAGATTTTATTGACAAATATGTAACATTAAGCAAATTAAATGGTTCAAGGATTAATTCTTTGTCTCACAAGCAAAAGGACCTAGATTGGGATCTCAGAGCCCATGTCAAAAAAGAGTTCAGGATAGATATAGAAATGTCCTATAATTCTGGCCTTGGAAAGCTGAGCCTGGGACATCCCAGAGCAAAGGAAGGAGTATGGGAAATCCAGTATGATTCCTCAGGTCACCCTTGACTCTCTATAGGCACACACATGTTTTTTACATAGTAACAAATAATGGGTTTATTATGGAATTTCCATGAATATTGTCATGTGTTATATTCATGTCCCACAATTCCACCTGGTGATTCCCATCTTAAAAGATTTTTCAACCTGGTGTGGAACCAGCTGTGATCCCTTCACAGATCTGTGATGAATGAATAAATGAGTAAACAAACTGATTACTGGTTTCCATCATTGGTCAAAGAAGATAGTGTCAACCCCAACATAATTTATTTTAATATTTTCATTTCACTTTATCTTCTTTAATATTTTTAATCTTTTAGATTTTAATACACAAATATAGTGCCTTTATGATATTTATACACTTTAATCAAGAATCCCAGCCCCTCTCCCTTTTTCATTACAACTTTTGTTTTTCTCTGACAGTCTCCCTCCTATTTTCATGTTTTTCACATGTATGTCCTACTGAATTTCATCTGGGCTACCTTTGATGTTATGAAACACATATATTTAAGTGCCCTCTTGTATAAAAACACACACTCACAGAAACAGACACACACGTGCACACACACATACAAAATGATAGATATATTTGATAAATAGGTAGATAGATACATGATAAGCAGATAGAGTATATAGCTACAGATTTTAGTGATGTAATATTCACTTAAATATCAAGAAAGTCATTAAAATATAAAAAAGTGAAAGTTGATATGCATCATATCAGTGTTGTTCTTACTCATGGCAAGGAAGTTGGCTACAAAAAGGATATGAGATGTTTCTTTACTGAGCCTGTGAGTTTTTCTTTGCAGTGCCTTGAAGCATGTGCCAAAACAGGGGATGAGACACCAGGTCTGATGTCAAAGTCAGCTTTTCCTTAAAGAATTGCAAATCATTATCACTTCCTTCCCAATACCACTGCTTCAGTTGTGTCAAAATGAATTTTTCTTGGAATATGCTCAATAATCAATGAAAGAAAGACACTGAAATGCCAAATCAATGTCTGTTATCTAATTGGCAAGCACAGAAGCAAGAAGAGAGTAGAAAATGCTCACTTTTTGATCCATACTGATAATTTTTATAATGCCAAGTTAGGAACATGCTTATATTTTTGGACAGACCTACAGAAAATCTCAAATATTCTGCTATTCTTTCTCCTTTGGGGGATTTGAGGCACAAAATGCAGGAGGTATCAGCTCAATGTCCCACGTCAAACTGCCCTTGCTATTTTTAGAGAAATGGGGGAAATTGGTACTTTCTCACCCTCAGCAAGGTAATGACTGGATCATTATTTTCCTTGTTAACAAGGTATTTCTCTACTTAGATCATATCTACCTCTAAGTAATTCGCTGTCAATGAGGTTGGACATGTGGCCAAATTTAGGAATTATAATGGCAGTAAACATGTTTTTTTCCAGCACAATTTCCTTCTCTTCTGAATTTCAAAAACGATTCCGGATGCACTCATTAACTTTAGAATATTATCATCTTATAAATCTAAAAGAATGAGTTTTTTGACCCTTCTATATATGGCTATGCTTTAAAAGACAATAGATATGACTTTTAAATTTTAATCTTATCAGGTATTGATGATTTTGACTGGGAGAAGTGAATGAATATTCCAAGGAAGAGAGTTTTGCTTTGCTTTTTTTATTCTTTTATGTGCTGACAGAAATCATGAGCTGGGAATTGTAGGCAAACATCATCTTTTCAAGCTCACAAAAAATCATGCTGACATTTGGCAGGTTACAAGCTGAAGCTCTGCCAAAGGGTAATTCTCTGGCAAGGTTTCCTCCTGGACATGTGCAAGTTACAAAATTTAGACAGTTAGGACAGGAATTGTTTCACAACTAGTTATTTTGGATGAAGACTTAGTAACAAGATGACAAAGGGTTTTCTGAGATAGAACCATTTTACATCAGACAGAAGAACCCTAAAGAAGTTGTGCCACTGTTGAAACATTGCTGACATTCTTTGTTTACCAAAAGGCATGGAAGTGAGAAATAATGCATGCCATTATTTCCTTATATAATACTATTTAGACTGCCAAACTCTTTCTTAAATGTTTCTTCCTTTCAATGCTAATATTAAGCCCTGTTGCATCCAGGTTTTGTATTACCTTTTTGGTAATGGACACTTGAGAGTTTTACAGAGTTCTGGCATCATAGTTGCCACTACATTGGTTTATAAGATGGCAAAGGCCATAGACTGGGGAATGACTGAACAGATACAGACACTTGTTGCTAAGCTTGATGATTTGATTTTGATTCTCAGAACTCATATGGTAGAAAAAGAGATCTGAATCTTACAAGTTGTCCTCTGACCTCCACATGGGGGTCCCCTCTGATAAGCAAATAATAAAATGCAAAAGAATGAAGTTCATTCTTTTGCATTTAATTATTTGCTTATGAGAGAGGACCCCCTTGTACGTCATTGGAGAGGAGGGCCCAGAGGAGAATCAGGCATGCACAAGAAAGGACTCTCTGGGAATTGGGGCAGGAGGCACTGGGGGATGGGGAGGGAGGGGTGAGGGGAGGGGGAGCAGGAGGTTCAGGGAGAGGAGGAGGGAGGGAAGGAACTGGTGTACCTATTAAGTTTGTATGAGCTGAAATAAAAAAAAAAGAATGAAGCCTAACTGAGATGTCATGTTCTGTTCTACAGTACATGAAGTAGGTGAAGTGAATGAATACAAAAGCATTAAAAGAAGACCCCCCACATGGTATGCAGAAAGTTACAAAAGAACATTATTGTATTCATAACAATAACAAAGAAAAGCTAACTTATAAGCGAACCAGATGAACTGTCTTAGAACAAGTGTCTTTAAAAAGGAACATGATACCTAATATTTTCTTTAAATCTTTGGGAGAACATGGCAGAAAATGGAGGGCAATGAAGAGCCTGTGAAAATAAAGTAACTGAAAGCTTAATGGGTTCTCAAAAACCTACCACGGGCTACTGATATTTGGAAAGTATTAAAAATCTCAGTTACTCTGCACTCTCTCCCAAACACTTTTTATGGCTTCCATTACCCACAGTTGTTCCTTGTCAAAATGCATTTTGGTGCATTTTAGTGTTAGTAAACTTTTCCTCTATAAATTTACTTGAAAAAGTAGATAAAAGGAAATTATAGTAACACATCAGGATGGAAAATAAAGTAATTGAACTCGTCTCAATCAAACTTCATGAGATTTAGAGCTAGCAACTAGATAAAACTGATATTGAATGGGAAGAATACCATGAATAGTGGTTTGAAGATTTCCAGCAACTTCTTAAATGGTGCCCCTGACTCATAGTAGAATCAGTTAAGTGGGCTAAAAAAATGGATAAAGGGAGTCACAGAGTCACAATATTAATGAATCATGGAGTGGATTCCTGTTATCTCACTCATTCCTGAATTCCGTTTTCCTAGCATTCAATTTACATGCATGGCCTCCAGAAACTTCTCCATAATTACCAATATAAAACACTTATTGTTATCACTTCAACCAAAAGGGTTCTATAAAGCAAAATGGAGTCTGATGCCTATGAATTTATGTGGATTTCCCCTAAAGAGAATGAAAATATGAAAGCAATATCTTTCTGTTCTCAATATAGTTTTGCTTTGTTTTTTGTTATCTATTTTTTGTCTATTTTGTTATCTATTTTGTCTACAATGTTGTCATTTTTACTATGAATAGAATCACAACTATTTATGTGCTAGTAATTTCTATTATAAGGTCTTAATCTCTTTAAAAACATACTGAGCTATCTAAAAGCATTTGAATGAATTCCCATAATGTATAGTAGGATATGGACATGAATCATCTTCTAACTATAAAGCTTTAAAGTATATTTTTCCTACCATTGTAGAAGGAGAAATTGGGGCTCTGAAACAATAAATAGTTTATCAATGGCCATAGTAACTCCACATGCACTAAACATCTTATCCTAACTGTAACTTAGACCTCACATGAAGCTCAGAGGTAATTTATTCATGTCATTATGCCTGGAGAGATAAATGACTATCAATTTATCAGCCAGGCCAACTCCTGTTGATAGGTGGAGTGCTATTCACAACATGGTCAAAAATAGAGTAAAAATATGTCAAAAGCTATGGAGTAGCAAACTAAATTAGTTTAATTTGAATCCAAGTCTCATGTCTCCAAGCTGAGTAAATGTTTCACCTTATTTCATTGATTACCCTCAGAAAGATAGCTTGATTTCCATAAAATCATTGATCTTTTCCCTTACCAAAGATTCTGAAGTACTTCTAGTCTTTAGAGGGACTATATAGAAAAGAATGATATGTATGCATAGCATAACAAGAAGCTTATACTCTGCTGAACAAGTAAATGTATTCGTTTTTACCATGGCCTTATCTGTGCTCACCTTGTAATTAAATTGAAGATGATATCTTAGCCAGAAGAGCCCAAGAAGTCCAAGGTAGGTACAACTAGATGTCATAGATTTTAAGATAACAGCAGTGGTTAATGACCTTTTATGAGTTAAATGTTATAGGAATGCCTTTATTTATACTTTATATATATCAACTATCAGTTGATTACACAATATCATAGTATATGTGTTAGCCAATTTTATCCTCTTTATGATTACATGAAGTTGAATCCATCATCATGCAATTTCAACGCAGAAGAAACAGAAAGCACAAGAAACTAGGTTACTTACTTCATCACAGACCAATAAAAGAGAGATTTCAGATTTTGCATCCCTAATCATCACAACAAATGTGAAATCTTCTGCTAGAGTTAACACATTTGAACAAAATTCAGCTTAATCTCAAAATCAGTGATGCTCATTTAAATATACTGTGCAATGTACTATATCTTTAAGCAGGTTCTCAGTTTTCCAGCAGTTATAGCTAGTAGGCTAGTAGGCTGTTGTTTATGGGATCAGCTTGCAGTAATAGCAAGAGCCATTATATGAAAGCAAAAACAAGAAATCCTTTCATTTGATTTTTGAGTCTGTCACTTGTTGATTATGAAATTTGGGCAAGTTACTCACTTATTTCAGGCTCCATTGTTCAGCAACCAAACTGGCATCACTTTGACCTTATGGGACTGCTGGGGGTATCATTCTGAACCTTATAGTATGACTCACTCTTAAAAGTAATGATTAGAGAAATTCAATCAACAGGCCATTTAAAAGGTGTGAGCATAGTTGAGAGAAACCAGCAGGATTTCCTAGCAGTGATGAGAGGCCATTATCACTCCTGGGCCTGAAATAACAAAGAAAGGGACTTACTAGAACCCAAATTGATTTCACTGTGGGGTGGCTGCCCAAGACAGGCTGAAAGCTTTGGTTTAAAGAATAACACCAGATTTTGATGACCACACAGTAGAAAGTAAGGAGAATAAATTGTTTCATTTATCTCCTCTCTTGCTTTGATCTCCTGCTTCTTATTCAGTTAACTTAACGTAACTTAGAGACAAATGAACCAAATTTTTACAGCCCATCCAAGTTAGCATCCTCTGTTTCCTAGTGAAGAAAAGTGAAGAGGAAAACCATAAGGTACACTGGCTATTTAAAGAGATGGATGATACCATAAAAATGTCTGATATGGAGGAGGAGAACCTTAAAAATTGCACCATTTTCTTTGATCGTCATCTGTTGGTTCTATCACCTTGTCATTGCTGTCTTCTTTCAGTAGCATCACTTGGCCTCAGGAAGTATACCCACTCAAGGGCAGGTCCTGAAAATGTATTAGTGCTTGAAAATATCATTGTTTGGTAGAGATTCTATGGCACCATGGTTCAAAGCATGTCCACTAGCAAGAGACTGCCTGGGTTCTCCACAATAATCCCTTTACTTACGAGCTGAGGTCTTGAACAACTGTCAGCCCCTTGCTGAGCCTCAGCTCCAGTTTCTATATAAAGGGACACTAATGTTCACAGTGACTTAATAGGGCAATTTTGAAGATTAATTTAATATCCTTAAGTACTTGCTATAGTGACTGGAAAAAATAAAGGAGCCTGTGTGTCAGGCTTGCCTGCTAATATCCCATGTGGCTTTCTTAACAATAAAGTTATCCACCTACTGCTTTTTCTCCCATTGGGTAGGCCCATAGCTCAAGCTTAGAAAAATGTGACTTTTCCACTGGAGAAATGAAATTCTGTACTGAATGTCACAAGGTTAAAATAAACTCTGCTTGTCAAAGTCACTGTAATATCTAGGCCCTGAAGAAACTGCCAATTATTTCCCAGTACCCAGGTGCTGTGACCCCCTAGTTCCATACTTCTAGATAGGCCAGGTGATCTTTAGATTTTTCTACAAATTGTAATTTTTTAACAAAACTAAACAACTTCATTGAGATATAGTTCTCACAGGTAAAAATTCACTCATTAAAGATGCAATTAAGTGTTTTTGTGGATTCATAGACTTGTACAGTCTTCATTGGAATCTAATTTTAGAACACTTTCACTACTCTGAAAAGAAGTTCACTTCCCTTCCGAGTAATCATTCATTATACTTGTAAATCCCTTTTCTCCAACATGTGACACCTAAGAATTTCTCTTTTGTCCCTGGAATTTTTGGCATGGGGTACTGTATGTAAGATTGAGGGATGAAAGCTATCTCTTTATGACCCAGGTAAAAGCAAAAACACTATATGGAAGATTCGAAACAGCATGCCATAAACATTTTATCACTTGGGAGAAAGAGTGAGGAAGATCAATAGTTCATGGTCATCCTCATCTATGTAGGGAATGTTTTCTTTCTCTTTCTGCTATGAGATTATACTCATACACAAGGTGAGGAAGGGAGATTTATTGTACATAAGATTCTATTGGGATCCCCCTTTTCGCACCCTAAACCCGCTCCGCCGGTCGGGACGCGCGCGCGCGGTCCAGCCGGGCGTCCACGCCGCGCCCTAGCTGGTGAGTACCCCCGCCCGCCCCCCCACGCACCGCCCACCAGGACCCCCCAGGTCGGCCCCCAGGGACCCGGCTCCGCCTCCCACCATCCAGCCGGAGCCGCGCGCGGGACCCAGGGACGAGGAGGACCTCCCCCTGCGCCCGGGCCCCGCCCCAGCTGCCCTCGGGTTAAATAGCTCCACGCCGTCGCCCCCATCCCCCCTTTCGCACCCTAAACCCGCTCCGCCGGTCGGGACGCGCGCGCGCGGTCCAGCCGGGCGTCCACGCCGCGCCCTAGCTGGTGAGTTCCCCCCCCCCCCCCCCCCCGCGCACCGCCCACCAGGACCCCCAGGTCGGCCCCCAGGGACCCGGCTCCGCCTCCCACCATCCAGCCTGAGCCGCGCGCGGGACCCAGGGACCAGGAGGACCTCCCCCTGCGCCCGGGCCCCGCCCCAGCTGCCCTCGGGTTAAATAGCTCCACGCCGTCGCCCCCATCCCCCCTTTGCACCCCGACCCGCTCCACCGGTCGGGACGCGGGCGCGCGGTCCAGCCGGGCCTCACCCCACGACCTAGGTAAGTCTCTGCCCGCCCCGCCCACCAGGACCACAGGCCAAATAATTCAGTTTAGTAAAATTGAGAGATCTTAAGAGTTAAAATGACAATGCCAAAGTCAAAGTGCAAATCCATGAGAAGCAACAATCAAGTAAACAAATTTCCCACTGAAGAAATTAATCCCACAATGTTAGACTCCAACAAGAACAAACCCATGGAAAAAGGCCAAGAAAGCCCCACCCAGGATAAAGACTTTCAAAATATGATCATTACCATGTTCAATACTATGAAAGAGGAAATCAGGGAGGAATTAAATAATCGAATCAATCGCTTTGAAGAGGAACACAACAGACATCTGGAGGAGTTGAGAAAAACAGTGCAAGAAACAAAAAGTGGCATAGAGCAGTTAAAACAAACTCAAGCAGAGTTTAAAACTGAGCTAAAAGACAAGTTATCTTCAACCCAGAACGCCACAGAGAGTCTTACCAACAGAACTAACGAAGCAGAAAACAGAATTTCAGACCTTGAAGATAAAGTGGGAGTACTAACCAGCTCAATGGAAGAGGTTGTTAAAGCCAAAAAGATACTTGAGAGAAATATCCAAGAGATATGGGACACCCTGAAGAAGCCTAACATGCGTATTCATGGAATACCAGAGCAAGAATCTCAAAATACCACCCCTGAGGAAATTTTTCAAACGATCATCAAGGAAAACTTTCCTCATCTAAAAAAAGAGAGGCCCATCCATATACAAGAGGCATTCCGCACCCCAAACAGATACGACCAAAATAGAAGCACGCCGCGGCAAATAATAGTTAAAACACTCCACATTCAAGATAAAGAACTGGTGCTGAGAGCTTCAAGGGAGAAAAAACAAGTCACTTTTAAAGGTAAACCTATTAAAATAACAAATGACTTCTCAGTCGAAACAGTAAAAGCAAGAAGAGCTTGGAGAGACATACTTCAAGTATTGAATGAGCAAAAATGTCAACCCAGGCTGATTTACCCTGCAAAACTATCAGTCATGATCGAGGGAGAAAGAAAAATTTTCCAGCACAAAGACAACTTTAAGGGATACATGGCCACCAAACCAGGCCTTCAAAAAATGCTAGAAATGATACTCAAGCGTGAAGAAAAAAACAGGCATATCCAGGAGAACAGAAGGCAAGTATAACATCATTAAAAAAGAAGCAATATACTTATAAAAGCTACTAAACATAATAAATGTCTGGAATTAACAATAGTTTCTCCATTATAACACTAAATGTTAATGGAATTAATTCACCGATCAAGAGACACAGATTACAAACATGGATTAAAAATCACAATCCATCAATCTGCTGCCTGCAGGAAACCCATCTCACCACAAAAGATAGGCACGCTCTAAAAATAAAAGGCTGGTCAACAATTCTACAAGCTAATGGAAGCAGAAAACAGGCAGGGGTAGCCATTATGCTATCAGACAAAGTGGATTTCAAACCAAAGAAAATTATAAGAGACACGGATGGATACTACATTTTAGTCACAGGTACAATTCACCAGGAAGACTTCACAATACTGAACATATATGCACCCAATACGGGCCCCTCCACATTCATTAAGAAAACCCTACAGCGTCTAAAGCAAGAAATCAATCCCCAAACGATAATTCTTGGGGACTTCAACACCGCCCTGTCAACATGGGATAGATCAACAGGTCAAAAGCTTAACAGAGACACTATGGAACTTAATCAAACCCTGAAAGAAATGGACCTTACAGATCTCTATCGAACTTTTCACCCACACACCAAAGAATACACATTTTTCTCAGCAGCACACGGAACTTTCTCCAAAATAGATCACATATTGGGCCACAAAATGAATCTACACATATACAAGAAAGTTGAAATTCTAACCTGTGCCCTATCAGACCATCACGGCCTAAAGCTGGACATCCACAACACATCAAACAAGAGAAAATACACTAACTCCTGGAAACTTAACACTATGATGCTGAATGAGACATGGATTCAGGAAGAAATTAAAAAGGAAATTCAAGATTTCCTGAAAGTGAATGATAACGAAAATACAACTTACCAAAATCTCTGGGACACAATGAAAGCTGTTCTAAGAGGTAAGTTCATAGCTCTTAATGCCTACGTCAAAAAAATGGAAACGTCAGAAATAAACAACTTAACAATGCAGCTTAAAGCTTTAGAGAAGCTAGAGCAATCTGATCCCAAAAGTAGTAGAAGAGAGGAGATTAGCAAAATAAGGGGAGAAATATCTGAAATCGAGATTAAGAAAACGATAGAAAAAATCAACCAGTCAAAAAGCTGGTTCTTTGAAAAAATCAATAAGATTGATACACCCCTAGCGAAACTAACCAAAAGCAAGAGAGAGAAAACCCAAATTAACAAAATTAGAAATGAACATGGAGTTATCACTACTGATACCCAAGAAATCCAGAGAATTATAACATCATATTTCAAAAACTTATACTCTGTGAAGTTTGACAACACAAAAGAGATGGATGAATTTCTAAGTAAACACAACTTACCTAAATTGAATCAGGAAGTTGTGAATTATTTAAATAGTCCTATAACATATAAGGAAATTGAGGAAGTAATCTCGAATCTTCCCACCAAAAAATGTCCTGGACCAGATGGATTCAGCACAGAGTTCTACCAGACATTTAAGGAGTTAATAACACCAATACTCCTTAAACTGTTCCATCAAATAGCAAAGGAAGGAACACTACCAAATTCCTTCTATGAAGCTAATATCGTTTTAATCCCAAAACCTAATAAAGATTCGCTTAAAAAAGAAAACTATAGGCCGATCTCCCTGATGAACACAGACGCAAAGATTCTCAACAAAGTCTTAGCAAATCGGATTCAAAAACATATTAAAAAGATCATTCATGGGGACCAAGTAGGCTTCATCCCCGGCACACAAGGTTGGTTCAACATACGCAAATCAATAAATGTAATTCATCATATAAACCAGTCCAAAGTCCAAGACCACATGATACTCTCGATAGATGCAGAAAAAGCTTTTGACAAGATCCAACAGCCTTTTATGATCAAAACGCTAGAGACAGTAGGAATGGAAGGAACCTTTATCAATATAATAAAAGCTATATACAACAAGCCCACAGCAAGGATTATGCTCAATGGGGAACAATTGGAAGCATTCCCACTTCGATCAGGAACTAGACAAGGCTGTCCACTCTCACCACTTCTATTCAATATTGTACTTGAAGTCTTAGCTGAAGCCATAAGACAAGAAAGGGACATAAGAGGGATTCAAATCGGCAAGGAAGAAGTCAAGCTATCCCTATTTGCAGATGACATGATCTTATACCTGAGTGATCCCAAAAACTCCACCAGGAAGCTCCTGGAACTAATTGAGAAGTTCAGCAGGGTGGCAGGATACAAAATAAATGTGCAAAAATCAGAGGCCTTCCTATATGCCCAGAATGAAAGAAGTGAAAAAGCCTTGAGAGAAACAATACCATTTATTATAGCCCCTAAAAAAATGAAATACCTTGGTATAAACCTAACTAAGGAGGTAAAAGACCTTTACAATGAAAACTTTAAAACCCTAAAGAAAGAAATAGCCGAAGACACCAGAAGGTGGAAAGACCTCCCTTGTTCCTGGATTGGCAGAATCAACATCGTGAAAATGACCATCCTACCAAAGGCAATATACAGATTCAATGCTATACCAATCAAAATCCCAAAGCAATTCTTCAAAGAAGTTGACCAAACAATCTCAAAGTTCATATGGAGGCACAAAAGACCCAGGATAGCAAAAACAATCCTGAGTAACAAAAACACAGCTGGAGGTATAACCATACCAAACCTTAGTCTATACTACAAATCCATAGTTGTAAAGACAGCCTGGTATTGGCTCCAAAATAGACACACAGATCAATGGATAAGGATTGAAGACCCAGATATAAACCCACAAAGTTACAGCCATTTGGTCTTTGACAAAGGGGCCCAAAGAATCCAATGGAAAAAGAACAGCATCTTCAACAAATGGTGCTGGCAAAACTGGATCTCCACATGCAGAAGATTAAAGCTGGACCCGTACTTGTCACCATGTACAAGACTTAATTCCAAATGGATCAAGGACCTTGATATCAGGCCAGAGACTATAAAAACCATAGTTGAAAGGATAGGGAACTCCCTCGAGCTGATTGGGCTAGGTCAACAGTTCCTAAACAGACATCCAATGGCACAGTCACTGCTACCAACTCTCAACAGTTGGGATCTTGTGAAATTAAAGAGCTTCTGTTCAGATAAAGAGATTGTAACGCGAGCTCAAAGGCAACCCACAGAATGGGAGAAAATCTTCACTAACCACATATCTGATAGAGCTCTATTGTCCAGAGTGCACAAAGAACTTAGAAAACTAAACACCAAGGAAACCAATGGCCCAATTAAAAAATGGGCCCTGGAACTTAAAAGAAACTTTACCAGGGATGAAATTAAAATGTCTAACAAATATCTGAAAAAATGCTCCACTTCTTTAGCCATCAGGGAAATGCAAATCAAAACTTCCCTGAGATATCATCTCACCCCGGTCAGGATGGCAAAAATCCACAATACTAACAACGACAAATGCTGGAGAGGATGTGGAGAGAGGGGAACTCTCCTACATTGCTGGTGGGAATGCAGGCTCATACAGCCACTCTGGCGAGCCGTCTGGAGATTCTTAAAGAAATTAAAGATTGAAATGCCATATGACCCTGCTATTCCACTTTTGGGAATAACCCCCCATACAGCAGAGGTTCGCCTCGATAGCACAAGCACGACCATGTTCATAGCAGCACTGTTTACAATAGCAAAGTCATGGAATCAGCCCAAATGTCCAACAGTTGACGAGTGGATAAGGAAACTGTGGTACATCTATACAATGGAGTACTACTCAGCCATCAAAAATGATGAATTACTGGAATTTGCCGGGAAATGGATGTCATTAGAAACAATTGTATTAAGTGAAGTATCCCAGACCCAGAAAATTAAGCGCCGTATGTACTCCCTAATAGGTGGCTCCTAGTACCAAACCCACCCAGCCCACCTAGAGACAGGAATTCCAAGGATTATGAACAGGAGGGATGGGGTAGGAGGGCCACACCAGAAAGAAGGAGAGAAGGGACCATGTTACAGCAGGGAAAATAGGCCTCCACCAAGGACCCAAATAAGTAATGAGACATCTGATTAAGTTCACAGACTCTTGTTCCTGATCATTTACTACTGAGGGGGAGTGATCTCACCAGAAGAGGAGGGCATATAGTCTGGCAGATAAAAAGTAACAATTTTGCAAATGGGTGATAGACCCCTCCCTCACTGTGGTTTCCCACTTTTATTACATCTACCTTGAATGTGCTTTATCACAAGACTCTAACAGCTTTTTGTCTCTGGCCAGGGGGTAACATACAATGCCCACCAGGATGGAGTGAAGGGCATTGCAGGAGCAGCAAAACTGCAAAAGAAAATCAACAAACCACAATCCAGAACTTCAGAGACTCTATATCAACCACCTAGAACTAGGCCAGCTTAGTCTCTCCCCATCTTGAAGCTCAGGGAAATTTGCGGAAGAGGGGGCGGTAAGAGTGTAAGAGCATAAGGATGGGAGGAGCAATGATATGTAAGATACTCTATACTAGTTAGGGCTGAAGCAATCATAATTGGACTTTGCATGCCCTGCGCATTGTCCAACACACTGTTGACCTCACAAAGTCTAGCACCTGCTAAAGGCACCAAGATCCTTGGAGGCAAAGAATTGGCAGCCACAGCAGTGTTCCTATACCTAAGGGGAACACGGGAAAGGGTTCGGCAAAGGCCACTGGGTCCTTGTACGTCATCGGAGAGGAGGGCCCAGAGGAAAATCAGTCATGCACAAGAAAGGACTCTCTGGGAATTGGGGTGGGAGGCACTGGGGGATGGGAAGGGAGAGTGGTGGGGAGGGGGAGCAGGGGGTACGGGGGGAGGAGGAGGGAGGGAGGGAACTGGTGTACCTAATAAGTTTGTATGAGCTGAAATAAAAAAAAAAGATTCTATTGGATATAGTGTATTTTGCTAAGAATCACATAGCAGACAACATGATTTGAAGACAGAAGCTTGTGGGAAGTTCAGGTCACCCTTATCATGGAATCAGAGAAAACCAGAGCAAACTGCAAAAGGAAACAGGGTTTGAATATCAAAACTCAACGTCTGTTCCCTGTGGTGTGCTTTCCTTCAGAATATCCACACTTCTTAAAGGTGCTACCTATCATTAACACCAGTTAAAAATTCAACATATGACCTGAAGATGAGGGTGCAGGGGTGGAACTCCCATTCAAACCATGACAGGGAATTTAAGGTTTACTAAGAATACTTGAGATGTCTGAAAAACAGTAAAAGAAGAAGGAGAAAGAGAGGGAGAGAGAGAGAAAGAGAGAAAACTCTAGAAATTCACAGAGGTAATTATAGAACATTTGAAGACATGGATTCAAACCAACACAGCTCTTCTTATTCACCTTCTTAATGGCAGGAAGAGAAGCAGAATCCTTATCCCAAAATGTGTAGCCAACAGCCTTGGTGAATGGGGGCTAGCAGTCCTATCCTTGGTATAAGAACAGACTCCTCACAAGTCTTAAATGCAGTGATGGGATTTGGTGAAGCAGTGATTACTCCAGCCAATGGTCAGCAATGAAGCGGAATCCCAATTTGTCCAGCTGCATGACTAGCAGTGTGTAGTCCAGTACTTTCTTGAAAGGACAAATCATTTATTACTCCAACTTTGGGAAAAGCTGAACAACCACAGTTCAGGGAGCCTGATTTTAACCTATTAAACCCTAGACCAAGAGCCAGCTCTGGGAGGCAATTATAAACAGTAGCCATTCCAGAAACTGACAAGCTGAAAAGTGAAGGCGGGAGGATGCTGGGCCCACAAGGTGAAACACCTGGAGTGAAGGAAGCTTACTCTCAGTAACTGGATGTCCATCTTAAAAACGGAATAGTATTTGGGATTGATAATCCCGAGTCTGTACTTAGCTGGTAGGTCATGATCTAGAGCCATCTATCTGCTGCTCACTCTGGTCAAGCCTATAAACTCTGAAACCCTCACCTCCAGCAGGGTAATTAATCCTTAGGAGCTCTTAAAAGGGTGAAGACAAATCATTTGTCTGTGTAGATCTCATTGTTATTGTCATGTACTACAATGTCAACAAAAATAACATATACCCTATAGCTAAAACAGTACCTACCCCTGGGAATATGAACTGAGAAATTTCAGGAGCTTGAAAGAACCCTTCCAACACAAAGACTGCAAAGCAAAATATGACAACCAGAGGCCCCTAGTAAGCAATCTGATATTTAAAGTAATCAAACAAACAAACTTTGGTGATGATCCAAAATTCCAAGAAATCTGATATATGTACAAGAGACCCAACATAAATATCCATAGGTTAGGCGGAAGAAAAAAAATATAGTCTTCAGACATAGATAACTTATTGACAAAAGACCAGGCAACTTCTCAAACACAAATAAATGGGCATCCAAGAACAAGAGGAATTTAGAACCTCAAATAGGCATGATCAAAGAGGAAGCTCTCTGCTTCATACAATAGCCATGATAACAAGAATACAAAGAAAAAACACTAAAATTTATAAGAGAAAAATAATAGCTCACATCAGATCTATTGCCAGCAATTCTGAAAAGCAAGAAAGCATAGAATTACTAGAGAAAATACACAAATACTTGGAAACAATAATACTGGCTTTATTGACCAGAGAACTTTTGATGAAATACCATGAATTTTAAAAATCCTGGAATTGATTAAATAAAATAGTAATTTACCAGAAATTTTGATATAAAACTAATGAAAAGTTTATAGATATGAGTGCTTACATTAAAAAAATATTTTGGGCTGGAGAGATGGCTCAGGTGTCAAGACTCTGCCTCTCAAGCAGAAGGTCCTGAACTCAGACTCCAGGTCCACTGTAAAAACTGCAAAATTGCTTTTCCAGCCATGGTGGACAGAACCTAGAAATCCCAAAGTGAAGCAAAAAGGAGGTAGAAGCAATCAAGTATGGTTCCCAAAGTCAACTTTGGGTCTCCACAGACACACAGTGCCCTCTCACACACACACACATACACACAAACAAAGTTTAAAATTATTTTATGTAAATAGCTTAATGATGGACATCCATTTCTTAAAGAAACATAAAAAAGCCAAACCAGGCATACAGTAAGTGGCATGAAATAATGAAATCAGAGCATTGATAAATAAAATGAAGATCCAAAGAGCAGAGTAGTATTAATTGATCAAAAGTTTGGTTCTTTAAAAGAATAACAAAATTGACAAACCTCCAAACCAAAAAGAATAAATGAGAAAAAAGAGAAAAGAACAATATTATTCAAATTTGAGATAAAAATGGGAATGTTACATGGGCTAAAGTGAAATTCAGAGAATCATTAGATAACGTGAAAACATATAAAAATGGAAAACATAAATGAATAATTTCCTAAACAAAGATGACCCAATAATATTAAATAAAAAGATGTTTTCAACTTCAGGAGTAACAAAAAGACAATGATATTGAAATGATAACAGAGATTCTTCCATCAAAGGAAGAGGACCAAATATAGTCTCTGTGAAATTCTACTAAGAGCTTACAACATCACTCAACAACATAGAAAAGGAAGACACAATCCCATACTCGTTCTATGAAGGTAGTATTACCCTGATCCCAAAATCATATTGGAACACAACAAAGCTGGACATGATTGCACACACCTGTAAACCCAGCACTTGGCTGGTAAATGCAGGACTGTCAAGAGTTTAAAAGTCACACTTCCCGCATGAAGACTTGAAGGCACACTTAGTGCATGAAGAGTTGAAGGCCAGACTGAACTACTCAAACAAAAGATTAATCACTAGATATCCTACAATTCACCTGAAATATGAGTACCTGAATGACTAGGCAGGATAACTGCTGTGAATTTAAAGCCAAGATAGAATATAGAATCAGAATCCATCTTAACATCAAAAAACCCAAATGAACAAAAACAGTTGAAAAGAATACTATAGGTCAATTTCCCTTATGAAAATAAGAAAATACCTGGAACTTTAATTGAAAAGTACATTAAGAAGCAAATACATCATGACCAGGTTAAATTCATTTTAGAGATGTAAAACTGGTTGGATGAATACAAGTAAACAAAAGTAATATAGCACATAAACACATAAAAGTCATATGGTCATCACAATGGATGCAGAATACATTATTAACAGAGGTAAAAGTCAATGATGTCTTTTACTTCATAATAAAAGCCCTGAGGAAAATATAAATAAAAGTAACATCACATTGTATGCATTGTATGAATGCATGTGCATAGCCAAGATTATGCTAATTAAAAAAAAACCAGAAAATATTTCCTTTAGAAACAGAAATGAGGGGGCCAAAGAGATGGCTCAGGGCTTAAAACTCTGCCTCACAAGCAGAAGGTCCTGAGTTCAGACCGCAGATACCACAAAAACCTCCAAGCAGAAATGGAGATGGCCATGCTTCTGGTCCTACAGAACCTGGGAAACTCCAGAGCAAATCAAAGCAGAGGTAATAGACATCCAGGGTGATTCCTAAAGTCAAAGTCATGCTTGGACCTCCAAAGCCAACACAGTCCCCTCTGATGCACATACATGCATGTGCATGCCTGCACCCCCACACACAAATTAATAAATAAATAAAATTATTAAATTAAAAACAGGATGGGAGGTTATTCCCAAAAGTGGTATAGCAGGGTCATATGGCATTTCAATCTTCAATTTCTTTTATTAACATTTTTTATATTTCCTCTCATACAAAGTTAATAGGTACACCGGTTCCCTCCCTGCCTCCTCCGCCCCCCGACCCTCCTGATCCCCCTCCCTTTACCCCTCCCTCCCTATCCCCCAGTGCCTACCCTCCTCAAACCCAGGAGAATCCTTTAATGTGCATGCCTGACACTCCTCTGGGCCCTCCTCTCCGATGGCATACAAGGACCCAGTGGCATTTCCCTGAACCCTTTCCTGTGTTCCCCTTAAGCATAGGAACACTACTGTGGCTGTCAATCCCTTGCATCCAAGGATCCTAGTGCCTTTAGCACATGCTAGACTTTGTGGGGTCAATAGTGTGTGGGACATTGCGCAGGGCATGCAAAGTCCAATTATGATTGCTTCAGCCCTAACTTGTGTGGAGTATCTTGCATATCATTGCTCCTACCATCCTTGTGCTCTTACACTCTTACTGCCCCCTCTTCTGCAAATTTCCCTGAGCTTCAGGATGGGGAGAGATTAGGCTGGCCTAGTTCTAAGTGGTTGATATAGAGTCTCTGAAATTCTGGATTATGGTTTGTTGATTTTCTTTTGCAGTTTTGCTGCTCCTGCAATGACCTTCACTCCATCCAGATGGGTATTGTATTTCATCCCCTGGCCAGAGATTAAAAAGCTGTTAAACTAGAGTCTTGTTATAAGAGTATATTCAAAGCTAGATCCACTTCCGTAGCCATCAGGGAAATGTAAATCAAAACTTCCCTGAGATATCATCTCACCCAGGTCAGGATGGCAAAAATCCACAATACAAACAACAAACAAATGGCTGGAGGATATGGAAAGAGGGGAACTGTGTTCATTAACTTTGATGTGCGACTATAGTTCATGCAATATTTCAGTGTGTGCATGTAGGAAAAATAATAGAAGGAAGAAAAGGGAAGGAAAAGAGGAAAAGACTTTCGAATGTGGTTTTCCCCCAAATAGTGTTTCATTCATATTAATTGTAGTGCTTTACCTGTAGATTTGTGAGGATTCTCTAAACAAAAAGTACATCACATCCATTCTTTTTTTTTTACTACATTTCTCAACCTTTGCTTCTACTTTATTTCCTTCCACACTGACTAGTATTCATAATCTTCACTCACAGGGAAATCTGTTAAACTTTTCACTAATATCTGAAAGTTCATAACGACTGCCAGCAATTTCCCTACTCAAGATGGGAGGATTATTCTTACATTTGTAATTTGCTGAGAATTTTCATGTATTTTTCAGTCAGAAGGGTTGGCAGCCATATACTTTCAACTACTTTTATAGCATATACTGAAATGACTATAAGTATAAATATTAACATAGTCATCTCTTCAGTCATATTTTATATACTTTTAAAGAGCTAACAACTTGTTGCCCTAGAGAGACAGCACGGGGGTTAAGACTTTACTTCTCAAGCAGAAGGTTCTGAGTTCGGTTCCCAGGTCACATATAAAAATGCCAAGCAGAAATGGCAGTGGTCTGGACTTCTAGCCCTAGTGGGCAGAGCCTGGAAAATCCAACAACTAATCAAAACGGAAGTAGAAGCAATCCAGAATGATTCCTGAAGTCATCCTTGGTCCTCCACAGTGACACACAGTGTCCCCTGATACACACATGCACAAACTGAATTAAATATCAGAAAAGAGTGTACTACTTGAAATTAACAAAAGTATTTTTATTACCAACACATTTTCATTGTTGAAAATGGTTATTATTTTCTACTGTAACTATCCCATCAAAGATTTTTCAAGTTTGTTAATTTTCTATAATAAATGCTACAGATTTTGGTGACATAACGTTCCTAACATGTGCTCTTATTATTATGTTTTTACATTTAATTTCATTTAATTCATTAGTTATTTTTCTTGTAGTCTGTTTTCCAAAGTTACTGAACCAGTTTACATCTCCACTAAAAAAAGCACAAGTATTCAAACCTCTCCACACCCTCACCAATGTTTACCTTCTTTTTGACTGACTACAGAAGTCTGGGATATAATGTATTGTGGTCTTCATTTGCCTAATCCTAATGGAGAATGCTGCTGAACTTCTCTCCTTAGGCTTATTTATATGTCATATTTGGAGGCATACCTACTTTTTAAATCCTTTTCTTTTTGTCTCTTCATCATTTACTGGTATGTATATTATATGCACAAATATATCTTCTAATTGATATTTTCTTATACTATAATCGATTAGACAAATTCTGTGTTCTTTCTGTGTCGTGGTTTGATTGCAAAATGTTCCCCTCAGACTCATGTGCTTAAATACTTGGTTCCTAGACAATGGTGCTATTTGGGAAAGTAATTGGACTTTCAGGAGGTAAAAACATGCTGGAGGATGCAGGTCACTGGCCTTGAGGGTTTATAACTCCATCCTCTCCTCCCCATCTCTCCTACACACCGCCTCTATCTGCTCCTTGATGCCTGCTGTAATGTGAGCTAGAATCCTGTTTTTTACCCTGTGCTCCAACTATGTGCTCCTCTGTAAGCATAAGCCAAAATAATAATTAAAAATACTTTTGCTTTAATTGCTTGGATCAGAGTATTTTCTCGCAGTAAAAGAAGAGTTACTGGATCACTATATTAACTTTGTACTTTCTTGATGGTGTTCTTTGAAACAGAAAGCTTTCCAATTGATCTTTCATTGTATGTGGTTTTTATGATGCTTATGCATTAGTGGTCACATCTAAGAAACTATGGACTAACTGAAGTTCTCAAATATGTACACCAATATGTTCTCTTAAGAATTATGTAGTACTGGCTACATTTAAGTATTTCCTTACTTTTCAATAATCTTTCATATCGTGTTGGATAGGGGCCCAAATTTATTCTTTAACTTGTGTAAATACATTTCAAAGTTGTGTAGAGATTTAAAAAGAGAATCAATGGCAGTGTTAGACTCAGATCGTTAAAAAGGCATGCTACTCCTCAATGAGATGAAATCTATTTCATCTTGAGTCACTGTGTCATTTTGTAGATTGTCCATTAATTCTCACAACAATTAACATTTTATTATTTTATGCTTCTAAGTGGAACATCTGTAACTACAATCATACCCAAAATATGGTCCATTTGTCCATTTTAAATTTGACAAAATTAAAAAGTTTTGAATTTTATATAAGTGGTTATTCAATAATACTCTATTGAAAGGTGGGGATTATATAATCAGGGTATCCAAATACTAAATTTTAAGGATAAGGACCATCAACTGGGTTTTCAGGACTCAGCTCTTTGGATGAGCATTTCTGGAAAAAATACTGAGACAGACATTTCCTCCCCCTTTACATCACATCATCAAGTAGGTTATATATAACAGTGAATGGTATTCACATTTTAAGCTCAAATTTGTCTGATTTTCACTTTAAACTAAAATCCTAAGCTGCCCATTATGCATCAATTTCTGACTTGAAATGAAAAAGTTTAGTGCTAATAGGATGATATTTTATTTTGAGTTATTATGCATATATTTCTAGATAGATAAGAATTGAACTTGAATCTGTGTTTCAAGTCTTAATTTCCATCAGGGTTTATTGTGTGGTTATTTAAATATTCATATTTATTTTCTTTTATCTTCATTAGCTAGTAAAAAGGGGAGGAAATTGAAAAATCAAACATGCCAAAGAAGAGGTTCCATAAACTTAATAGAGCTGTGATAAAAGAAAAATGCTAATATCTCTAAACTGTAAAGTTTTACTTCTATCAGACTAGAGTCTGCTAGCTGTGTATTCAAAACCTAAGGAAAATGAAGCAAATTAAGTAAACACATGAAGTGTTGAAGGTGTATTGCAGTCTAAATCAGTGGGATATAAATATGAAATGTTTTTTATTTTTTTTCTAGCCATTGATCTCAGTCTAGCTTATTGAATTTTCCTTTTGCTTCCTTTAATGAAGTCTTGGACAGATTCCATAGCTCCCTGGTCACTTTTTGTTACTAAAGCCCAGACCACTTTACTGAATCAATTCAAATTTCTATTACACTAGCATTTCTCCATTTCCTTCAGTACTCACACTGGCACAGTGTTAGTTTTACAGGTGACAGAGCAGTGTCTCACAGAACCGTTTCTCTTTTTCTCCTCCTTCATAGCTTCATTTCCAGCATTTTGAGGTGGACAAGAGATGAAAGCAAATGGACACTTGAAGTATTTTTTTTTGCATTTATTGCTTCTTCTCTATTTTTTTCTTCTTGGTCATTAAGATTGTCTGTAAAGAAGACGTTAAATCTCAGAGTACTTTGTGGACTCATGTTTCAGTTTTACAAATGCATGCAGGATTAATTAATCAACTTGTTTAGTATATGGGATGGGGAAGTGCTTCTCAAAGTATATAGTTTCCCTGTCACATAGGGAGTCTTTAAAAATGTATAAAATTATTATGGATTTCCAGAGTGTCAAAGCTAACAGTTAGTGTTTTAAAATCAGAAACATAAAAGTCTTATAATGTGTCGACTGTCTTTGCAAATTAGTGATATCCCACTAGCAATGTTCTTAGTCCAATTGGAAACACTCTTAAAATATTTTTTATTTGTTAGAAAATAACAGCTTACTTTGTAGCTGTCTCTCTCCCAAACCTCCTCAGTAACATTTATCAGTCTTTGAGACCATGACTCCTTGTCCTCCATGATACCACGAATTTAGGGATGATGTCTGACACATCAGGATGAGTCCCTGACTGAACACCAAGTTCTCAATACACTTTGATTGACTGATTCAGGAATTGTCTTGACTTTGATTCCTTTTCTCTCACTTCGTCAGTGTTCTGAAGTATACCAGGAACATGGCATCAGGAAAAATTTGGGGATGATGAGTATAGGTACTTAGACAAGACTTGCTACCACTTGGTAATTTTAGTGAACCCTTAAAGAAGTATCTGGCTGCAATATGCTGGCATGTACCTTAAGAATATCAATTTCTTAGTGTTCTTTTCTCTTCTGCACAAAAAGTTGTCATTTTAGGGAACTATGAAGTCTCAGTCTACACTATATAGCACCGTGATGAACAACTGCATTAGAATGTGAGAGGTAATTAAGAATTTCCCACATCTTAAAATTAGCTTTCTGGGAATAGTGCCCATTTTTCCCAATTTCACTTTAATATGTGCTCCCTCCGCACTCACACTGGGATTACATTATGAATAACTACCAGTATCTAAATACAGAGAAGATTGACTAAATAAATAACTAAATACAGAAGAAGATTCCATTAAATCTTTGCTTATTAGACTTTAAAAGTCCTGTTATGTAGAATCACATAGCAGTAGTAGGCTAGAAAAGTCAGTATGTTTGTTCAATTCATTCTTCTGTTATAAATGAATGACCAGTGGGGTGTGGATGAGATGAAGACATCAAAGATGAGCCTAAAGTTTGCGAGTGGCACAGATTGATGGGTATGAATGCCAGTTACTAGAGTGATTAGAGCAGAAGGATAAGGGAAGGTTATGATTTTAGTTTGGATCCAGCTTTGATTTACTTACTTAGAGATGTGCAAGAGACAGGTGGAGACTTGTTTTGAGCTGCAATTATACACATGGGAGTTAAGCAAATGTGGATAATAATTGAAGCTGTAGATCTGATTGAAGACTTTTAAGGAAAACGTAAAGATAGGAGGGTTTAGGACTAGGTTATAAGAAATTTTGGTATTTTGTGTTTGATGCCAACAACTTAAACAATATAAGTGCAACAAATGATAGATAAAAACAAATGATAGGTAAAAACAAGAGGACAAGCACTTTTTATTTTCACACACTTTCTCCCCACATGTATACACCTGACACTTTACTACCTTTTTGCCTAAGTATAATAAGAGGAAACTTGAGGGGCTGATGAAATAGCTCAGTGGGCAAGGTGTATGCTCACAAACTTGGAAACCTGAATTTGATTTCTACAATAACGTAATGTGCATGTCTATGCCCCCTCTTAAATAAATAAAAATGATAAAAAACAAACACACCTGAGCCTCTTTCAGGTGGATATTAGCTATCTCATTATTTTCTTTTTCAAACTTGGAAGACTGATATTCATTCTTCTAGATTGACAAAAAGGATGTCTCTGAGGCACAGAATTTATTTAGATTCCTCAGAGGGAAAAAAACAAGATATCTACAAATAGTTGGAACTGCATCTTCCATAGAATACAGCAGAAGACATTGTTAGTTTCTTAAGCTGAGTTTTGTAGCCACAGTCTCTCATCAGCAGCCTTGAGCATCCTTCCATTGTACCACACAGGGATCATGGTTTGCGTTTTCTTTAATTACTGAACAGATATGGCAATGAGCATGCTAGGGAGTTGATCATTCATGATTAAATCAGCACAGGAGCAAAGTGGCATCATTACTGGACTAGTTCACATGAGATCAATGAATACATGGGTTCTTCTTTGACCCTCTAGAGAAAAGAAGTTTCCCTAATTGTTGAGAGTAACATCTAGCTGTGGTCCTCTATCACCTCTTCCTTCATCCAACCCTCAACCATAAAGACATATACACAGTTTCTCTCTTTTTTTAAAGAAGGCTCATATTCTTGATTTTTTAAAATATTATAATGAAAACATTTATCAAATCTAAGAGGTTTCATGTGGAATTATTAAAATGTTTTAATTAGATGATCATGTCACCTAGAACAAGGAATACTTTGACTTTTTTATGTGTATCTCTTTTTATTTTTACCTCCTATCCATCTAAGACTTTAACAGTTATGTTAAATAACATTTGTGGAGTTGAGTACAGGTCTCATTCCTGTTTTTAATTAATTAATTAATTTTAATTATTTTCGCTCATACAAACTTAACAGGTACACCGGTCCCCTCCCTCCCTCCACCTCCCCCTGACCCCTCTGCTGCCCCCTGCCCTCCCCCCCTCTCCCCATCCTCCAGTGCCTCCCCCCATTGCTTCTCCTCCAATCCCCAGAGCATCCTTTAATGTGCATACCAAACTCTCTTCTGGGTCCTCCTTCCAATGAGGTGCAAGAACCCGGGGCATTTCCCAGAACCTTTCTTTTGTCCCCTTAAGATGGAACACTACTTGTGGGACTGTCAGTCCTTAGCTCCAGGATCCTAGTGCTTTTAGTCCATGCTGATAGACTTTGTGGGCTCAATATGTGTTGGACATTGCGCAGGTCATGGAAAGTCCTATATGATTGCTTGGCCCTAACTTGGTGTGGTATCTTGCATATCATATTCCTCCCATTCTTGGGTCTTAAAATCTTACCGTCCCCTCTTCTGCAAATTTCCCTGAGCTTCAAGATGGGGAGATTAGGATGGCTTAGTTCAGGTGGTTGATATAGAGCTCCTGATCTTCTGAATATGGTTTGCTGATTTTTTTTCCGTTTGCTGTCTTGCAAGCCTTGGCTCCATCCTGATAGGTATTGGATGTCGCCCCCTGGCCAGAGATAAAAACCTGTTAAATTGAGTCTTATATAGAAGTATATTCAAAGGTAGATGGAATAAAAGTAGGAGACCACGGTGAGAGAGGGGTCAATCACCCATTTGCAAAATGATTACTTTCTATCTGCCAGACTATATGTCCTACACTTCTGGTTAGATCATACCCCATCAGTTGAAAATGATCAGGAAGGAAAGTCAGTAAACTTAACCAGATGTCTCATTACTTACTTGCACTCCTTGATGGTGGTCCATTTTCTCTGCTGTAACATGATCCCTTCTCCTTGTTTCTGATGTGGCCCTCCTTCCCCATCCCTCCTGTTCATACTCCTTGTAATTACTGTAGGTACTACAGAGATTTGTCTTTGAGTGTCTCTAAGTGGGTTTGGTACTAGTATCCACCTATTAGGGAGTACATACGGCGCTTAATTTTCCGTGTTTGGGACACTTCACTCAATATAATTGTTTCTAATTCCATCCATTTCCCAGGAAATTGCATTAACTCATCATTTTTGATGGCTGAGTAGTATTCCATTGTATAAATGTACCACATTTTCCTACATTGCTGGTGGAAATACAGGCTTATACAACCACTCTGGCGAGCTGTCTGGTGACTCTTAAAGAAATTAAAGATTTTCTGGGTCTGGGATACTTCACTTAATATAATTGTTTCTAATAACATCCATTTCCTGGCAAATTCCAGTAATTCATCATTTTTGATGGCTGAGTAGTACTCCATTGTATAGATTTACCACAGTTTCCTTATCCACTCTCTCAACTGTTGGACATTTGGGTTTATCCATACTTGCTATTGTAAACAGTGGCTATGAACATGGTTGTTCTTCTGCTATCAAATCTCTTTCTGCTGTATGTGGGGTTATTCCCAAAAATGGAATAGCAGGGTCAAATGGCTTTGCAATCTTTAATTTCTTTAAGATATCTCAGACGGCTCACGCAGAGGGTTGTATGAGCCTGCATTCCCACCAGCAATGTAGGA